>JASGCC010003096.1:0-25306 GCA_030067915.1 Hydractinia echinata | reverse complement strand
AAAAATCGTTCGGGAAATGAGTTTACTCCCTGTACTTTCTTTGTATACATTCGACTATACGGGCCGAGCCGGATTTACGGGAAATCGCGGGTTTTCGGTTGCCGGCGATTAAACTGCTTTCATTCGGCGTCTCATCAAAAATGAAAATATTTTTGAAAACTACAAGTCTCATGGGTTTTAGTGGTGAAAAAATTTTTAAAAATCGTTCGGGAAATGAGTTTACTCCCTGCTTACTTTCTTTGTATACATTCGACTATACGGGCCGACCGGGATTTACGGGAAATCGCGGGTTTTCGGTTGCCGGCGATTAAACTGCTTTCATTCGGCGTCTCATCAAAAATGAAAATATTTTTGAAAACTACAAGTCTCATGGGTTTTAGTGGTGAAAAAATAATTTTAAAAATCGTTCGGGAAATGAGTTTACTCCCTGCTTACTTTCTTTGTATACATTCGACTATACGGGATTTACGGGAAATCGCGGTTTTCGGTTGCCGGCGATTAAACTGCTTTCATTCGGCGTCTCATCAAAAATGAAAATATTTTTGAAAACTACAAGTCTCATGGGTTTTAGTGGTGAAAAAATAATTTTAAAAATCGTTCGGGAAATGAGTTTACTCCCTGCTTACTTTCTTTGTATACATTCGACTATACGGGATTTACGGGAAATCGCGGGTTTTCGGTTGCCGGCGATTAAACTGCTTTCATTCGGCGTCTCATCAAAAATGAAAATATTTTTGAAAACTACAAGTCTCATGGGTTTTAGTGGTGAAAAAATAATTTTAAAAATCGTTCGGGAAATGAGTTTACTCCCTGCTTACTTTCTTTGTATACATTCGACTATACGGCCGATCCGGGATTTACGGGAAATCGCGGGTTTTCGGTTGCCGGCGATTAAACTGCTTTCATTCGGCGTCTCATCAAAAATGAAAATATTTTTGAAAACTACAAGTCTCATGGGTTTTAGTGGTGAAAAAATAATTTTAAAAATCGTTCGGGAAATGAGTTTACTCCCTGCTTACTTTCTTTGTATACATTCGACTATACGGGCCGAGCCGGGATTTACGGGAAATCGCGGGTTTTCGGTTGCCGGCGATTAAACTGCTTTCATTCGGCGTCTCATCAAAAATGAAAATATTTTTGAAAACTACAAGTCTCATGGGTTTTAGTGGTGAAAAAATAATTTTAAAAATCGTTCGGGAAATGAGTTTACTCCCTGCTTACTTTCTTTGTATACATTCGACTATACGGGCGACGGGATTTACGGGAAATCGCGGGTTTTCGGTTGCCGGCGATTAAACTGCTTTCATTCGGCGTCTCATCAAAAATGAAAATATTTTTGAAAACTACAAGTCTCATGGGTTTTAGTGGTGAAAAAATAATTTTAAAAATCGTTCGGGAAATGAGTTTACTCCTGCTTACTTTCTTTGTATACATTCGACTATACGGGCCGACCGGGATTTACGGGAAATCGCGGGTTTTCGGTTGCCGGCGATTAAACTGCTTTCATTCGGCGTCTCATCAAAAATGAAAATATTTTTGAAAACTACAAGTCTCATGGGTTTTAGTGGTGAAAAAATAATTTTAAAAATCGTTCGGGAAATGAGTTTACTCCCTGCTTACTTTCTTTGTATACATTCGACTATACGGGATTTACGGGAAATCGCGGGTTTTCGGTTGCCGGCGATTAAACTGCTTTCATTCGGCGTCTCATCAAAAATGAAAATATTTTTGAAAACTACAAGTCTCATGGGTTTTAGTGGTGAAAAAATAATTTTAAAAATCGTTCGGGAAATGAGTTTACTCCCTGTACTTTCTTTGTATACATTCGACTATACGGGCCGAGCCGGGATTTACGGGAAATCGCGGGTTTTCGGTTGCCGGCGATTAAACTGCTTTCATTCGGCGTCTCATCAAAAATGAAAATATTTTTGAAAACTACAAGTCTCATGGGTTTTAGTGGTGAAAAAATAATTTTAAAAATCGTTCGGGAAATGAGTTTACTCCCTGTACTTTCTTTGTATACATTCGACTATACGGGCCGAGCCGGGATTTACGGGAAATCGCGGGTTTTCGGTTGCCGGCGATTAAACTGCTTTCATTCGGCGTCTCATCAAAAATGAAAATATTTTTGAAAACTACAAGTCTCATGGGTTTTAGTGGTGAAAAAATAATTTTAAAAATCGTTCGGGAAATGAGTTTACTCCCTGTACTTTCTTTGTATACATTCGACTATACGGGCCGACCGGGATTTACGGGAAATCGCGGGTTTTCGGTTGCCGGCGATTAAACTGCTTTCATTCGGCGTCTCATCAAAAATGAAAATATTTTTGAAAACTACAAGTCTCATGGGTTTTAGTGGTGAAAAAATAATTTTAAAAATCGTTCGGGAAATGAGTTTACTCCCTGCTTACTTTCTTTGTATACATTCGACTATACGGCCGATCCGGGATTTACGGGAAATCGCGGGTTTTCGGTTGCCGGCGATTAAACTGCTTTCATTCGGCGTCTCATCAAAAATGAAAATATTTTTGAAAACTACAAGTCTCATGGGTTTTAGTGGTGAAAAAATAATTTTAAAAATCGTTCGGGAAATGAGTTTACTCCCTGTACTTTCTTTGTATACATTCGACTATACGGGCCGACCGGGATTTACGGGAAATCGCGGGTTTTCGGTTGCCGGCGATTAAACTGCTTTCATTCGGCGTCTCATCAAAAATAAAATATTTTTGAAAACTACAAGTCTCATGGGTTTTAGTGGTGAAAAAATAATTTTAAAAATCGTTCGGGAAATGAGTTTACTCCCTGCTTACTTTCTTTGTATACATTCGACTATACGGGCCGAGTCCGGGATTTACGGGAAATCGCGGGTTTTCGGTTGCCGGCGATTAAACTGCTTTCATTCGGCGTCTCATCAAAAATGAAAATATTTTTGAAAACTACAAGTCTCATGGGTTTTAGTGGTGAAAAAATAATTTTAAAAATCGTTCGGGAAATGAGTTTACTCCCTGCTTACTTTCTTTGTATACATTCGACTATACGGGCCGACGGGATTTACGGGAAATCGCGGGTTTTCGGTTGCCGGCGATTAAACTGCTTTCATTCGGCGTCTCATCAAAAATGAAAATATTTTTGAAAACTACAAGTCTCATGGGTTTTAGTGGTGAAAAAATAATTTTAAAAATCGTTCGGGAAATGAGTTTACTCCCTGCTTACTTTCTTTGTATACATTCGACTATACGGGATTTACGGGAAATCGCGGGTTTTCGGTTGCCGGCGATTAAACTGCTTTCATTCGGCGTCTCATCAAAAATGAAAATATTTTTGAAAACTACAAGTCTCATGGGTTTTAGTGGTGAAAAAATAATTTTAAAAATCGTTCGGGAAATGAGTTTACTCCCTGCTTACTTTCTTTGTATACATTCGACTATACGGGATTTACGGGAAATCGCGGGTTTTCGGTTGCCGGCGATTAAACTGCTTTCATTCGGCGTCTCATCAAAAATGAAAATATTTTTGAAAACTACAAGTCTCATGGGTTTTAGTGGTGAAAAAATAATTTTAAAAATCGTTCGGGAAATGAGTTTACTCCCTGCTTACTTTCTTTGTATACATTCGACTATACGGGCCGAGCCGGGATTTACGGGAAATCGCGGGTTTTCGGTTGCCGGCGATTAAACTGCTTTCATTCGGCGTCTCATCAAAAATGAAAATATTTTTGAAAACTACAAGTCTCATGGGTTTTAGTGGTGAAAAAATAATTTTAAAAATCGTTCGGGAAATGAGTTTACTCCCTGCTTACTTTCTTTGTATACATTCGACTATACGGGCCGAGCCGGGATTTACGGGAAATCGCGGGTTTTCGGTTGCCGGCGATTAAACTGCTTTCATTCGGCGTCTCATCAAAAATGAAAATATTTTTGAAAACTACAAGTCTCATGGGTTTTAGTGGTGAAAAAATAATTTTAAAAATCGTTCGGGAAATGAGTTTACTCCCTGTACTTTCTTTGTATACATTCGACTATACGGGCCGACCGGGATTTACGGGAAATCGCGGGTTTTCGGTTGCCGGCGATTAAACTGCTTTCATTCGGCGTCTCATCAAAAATGAAAATATTTTTGAAAACTACAAGTCTCATGGGTTTTAGTGGTGAAAAAATAATTTTAAAAATCGTTCGGGAAATGAGTTTACTCCCTGTACTTTCTTTGTATACATTCGACTATACGGGCCGAGGGATTTACGGGAAATCGCGGGTTTTCGGTTGCCGGCGATTAAACTGCTTTCATTCGGCGTCTCATCAAAAATGAAAATATTTTTGAAAACTACAAGTCTCATGGGTTTTAGTGGTGAAAAAATAATTTTAAAAATCGTTCGGGAAATGAGTTTACTCCCTGTACTTTCTTTGTATACATTCGACTATACGGGCCGACCGGGATTTACGGGAAATCGCGGGTTTTCGGTTGCCGGCGATTAAACTGCTTTCATTCGGCGTCTCATCAAAAATGAAAATATTTTTGAAAACTACAAGTCTCATGGGTTTTAGTGGTGAAAAAATAATTTTAAAAATCGTTCGGGAAATGAGTTTACTCCCTGCTTACTTTCTTTGTATACATTCGACTATACGGGCCGACCGGGATTTACGGGAAATCGCGGGTTTTCGGTTGCCGGCGATTAAACTGCTTTCATTCGGCGTCTCATCAAAAATGAAAATATTTTTGAAAACTACAAGTCTCATGGGTTTTAGTGGTGAAAAAATAATTTTAAAAATCGTTCGGGAAATGAGTTTACTCCCTGCTTACTTTCTTTGTATACATTCGACTATACGGGATTTACGGGAAATCGCGGGTTTTCGGTTGCCGGCGATTAAACTGCTTTCATTCGGCGTCTCATCAAAAATGAAAATATTTTTGAAAACTACAAGTCTCATGGGTTTTAGTGGTGAAAAAATAATTTTAAAAATCGTTCGGGAAATGAGTTTACTCCCTGCTTACTTTCTTTGTATACATTCGACTATACGGGATTTACGGGAAATCGCGGGTTTTCGGTTGCCGGCGATTAAACTGCTTTCATTCGGCGTCTCATCAAAAATGAAAATATTTTTGAAAACTACAAGTCTCATGGGTTTTAGTGGTGAAAAAATAATTTTAAAAATCGTTCGGGAAATGAGTTTACTCCCTGCTTACTTTCTTTGTATACATTCGACTATACGGGCCGAGCCGGGATTTACGGGAAATCGCGGGTTTTCGGTTGCCGGCGATTAAACTGCTTTCATTCGGCGTCTCATCAAAAATGAAAATATTTTTGAAAACTACAAGTCTCATGGGTTTTAGTGGTGAAAAAATAATTTTAAAAATCGTTCGGGAAATGAGTTTACTCCCTGTACTTTCTTTGTATACATTCGACTATACGGGCCGAGCCGGATTTACGGGAAATCGCGGGTTTTCGGTTGCCGGCGATTAAACTGCTTTCATTCGGCGTCTCATCAAAAATGAAAATATTTTTGAAAACTACAAGTCTCATGGGTTTTAGTGGTGAAAAAATAATTTTAAAAATCGTTCGGGAAATGAGTTTACTCCCTGCTTACTTTCTTTGTATACATTCGACTATACGGGCCGACCGGGATTTACGGGAAATCGCGGGTTTTCGGTTGCCGGCGATTAAACTGCTTTCATTCGGCGTCTCATCAAAAATGAAAATATTTTTGAAAACTACAAGTCTCATGGGTTTTAGTGGTGAAAAAATAATTTTAAAAATCGTTCGGGAAATGAGTTTACTCCCTGTACTTTCTTTGTATACATTCGACTATACGGGCCGAGCCGGGATTTACGGGAAATCGCGGGTTTTCGGTTGCCGGCGATTAAACTGCTTTCATTCGGCGTCTCATCAAAAATGAAAATATTTTTGAAAACTACAAGTCTCATGGGTTTTAGTGGTGAAAAAATAATTTTAAAAATCGTTCGGGAAATGAGTTTACTCCCTGTACTTTCTTTGTATACATTCGACTATACGGGCCGACCGGGATTTACGGGAAATCGCGGGTTTTCGGTTGCCGGCGATTAAACTGCTTTCATTCGGCGTCTCATCAAAAATGAAAATATTTTTGAAAACTACAAGTCTCATGGGTTTTAGTGGTGAAAAAATAATTTTAAAAATCGTTCGGGAAATGAGTTTACTCCCTGCTTACTTTCTTTGTATACATTCGACTATACGGGCCGATCCGGGATTTTCGGTTGCCGGCGATTAAACTGCTTTCATTCGGCGTCTCATCAAAAATGAAAATATTTTTGAAAACTACAAGTCTCATGGGTTTTAGTGGTGAAAAAATAATTTTAAAAATCGTTCGGGAAATGAGTTTACTCCCTGCTTACTTTCTTTGTATACATTCGACTATACGGGATTTACGGGAAATCGCGGGTTTTCGGTTGCCGGCGATTAAACTGCTTTCATTCGGCGTCTCATCAAAAATGAAAATATTTTTGAAAACTACAAGTCTCATGGGTTTTAGTGGTGAAAAAATAATTTTAAAAATCGTTCGGGAAATGAGTTTACTCCCTGCTTACTTTCTTTGTATACATTCGACTATACGGGCCGACCGGGATTTACGGGAAATCGCGGGTTTTCGGTTGCCGGCGATTAAACTGCTTTCATTCGGCGTCTCATCAAAAATGAAAATATTTTTGAAAACTACAAGTCTCATGGGTTTTAGTGGTGAAAAAATAATTTTAAAAATCGTTCGGGAAATGAGTTTACTCCCTGCTTACTTTCTTTGTATACATTCGACTATACGGGCCGACCGGGATTTACGGGAAATCGCGGGTTTTCGGTTGCCGGCGATTAAACTGCTTTCATTCGGCGTCTCATCAAAAATGAAAATATTTTTGAAAACTACAAGTCTCATGGGTTTTAGTGGTGAAAAAATAATTTTAAAAATCGTTCGGGAAATGAGTTTACTCCCTGCTTACTTTCTTTGTATACATTCGACTATACGGGATTTACGGGAAATCGCGGGTTTTCGGTTGCCGGCGATTAAACTGCTTTCATTCGGCGTCTCATCAAAAATGAAAATATTTTTGAAAACTACAAGTCTCATGGGTTTTAGTGGTGAAAAAATAATTTTAAAAATCGTTCGGGAAATGAGTTTACTGCCTGCTTACTTTCTTTGTATACATTCGACTATACGGGCCGATCGCGGGTTTTCGGTTGCCGGCGATTAAACTGCTTTCATTCGGCGTCTCATCAAAAATGAAAATATTTTTGAAAACTACAAGTCTCATGGGTTTTAGTGGTGAAAAAATAATTTTAAAAATCGTTCGGGAAATGAGTTTACTCCCTGCTTACTTTCTTTGTATACATTCGACTATACGGGCCGACGGGATTTACGGGAAATCGCGGGTTTTCGGTTGCCGGCGATTAAACTGCTTTCATTCGGCGTCTCATCAAAAATGAAAATATTTTTGAAAACTACAAGTCTCATGGGTTTTAGTGGTGAAAAAATAATTTTAAAAATCGTTCGGGAAATGAGTTTACTCCCTGCTTACTTTCTTTGTATACATTCGACTATACGGGCCGACGGGATTTACGGGAAATCGCGGGTTTTCGGTTGCCGGCGATTAAACTGCTTTCATTCGGCGTCTCATCAAAAATGAAAATATTTTTGAAAACTACAAGTCTCATGGGTTTTAGTGGTGAAAAAATAATTTTAAAAATCGTTCGGGAAATGAGTTTACTCCCTGTACTTTCTTTGTATACATTCGACTATACGGGCCGACCGGGATTTACGGGAAATCGCGGGTTTTCGGTTGCCGGCGATTAAACTGCTTTCATTCGGCGTCTCATCAAAAATGAAAATATTTTTGAAAACTACAAGTCTCATGGGTTTTAGTGGTGAAAAAATAATTTTAAAAATCGTTCGGGAAATGAGTTTACTCCCTGCTTACTTTCTTTGTATACATTCGACTATACGGGCCGACCGGGATTTACGGGAAATCGCGGGTTTTCGGTTGCCGGCGATTAAACTGCTTTCATTCGGCGTCTCATCAAAAATGAAAATATTTTTGAAAACTACAAGTCTCATGGGTTTTAGTGGTGAAAAAATAATTTTAAAAATCGTTCGGGAAATGAGTTTACTCCCTGCTTACTTTCTTTGTATACATTCGACTATACGGGATTTACGGGAAATCGCGGGTTTTCGGTTGCCGGCGATTAAACTGCTTTCATTCGGCGTCTCATCAAAAATGAAAATATTTTTGAAAACTACAAGTCTCATGGGTTTTAGTGGTGAAAAAATAATTTTAAAAATCGTTCGGGAAATGAGTTTACTCCCTGCTTACTTTCTTTGTATACATTCGACTATACGGGATTTACGGGAAATCGCGGGTTTTCGGTTGCCGGCGATTAAACTGCTTTCATTCGGCGTCTCATCAAAAATGAAAATATTTTTGAAAACTACAAGTCTCATGGGTTTTAGTGGTGAAAAAATAATTTTAAAAATCGTTCGGGAAATGAGTTTACTCCCTGCTTACTTTCTTTGTATACATTCGACTATACGGGCCGATCCCGGGATTTACGGGAAATCGCGGGTTTTCGGTTGCCGGCGATTAAACTGCTTTCATTCGGCGTCTCATCAAAAATGAAAATATTTTTGAAAACTACAAGTCTCATGGGTTTTAGTGGTGAAAAAATAATTTTAAAAATCGTTCGGGAAATGAGTTTACTCCCTGCTTACTTTCTTTGTATACATTCGACTATACGGGCCGACCGGGATTTACGGGAAATCGCGGGTTTTCGGTTGCCGGCGATTAAACTGCTTTCATTCGGCGTCTCATCAAAAATGAAAATATTTTTGAAAACTACAAGTCTCATGGGTTTTAGTGGTGAAAAAATAATTTTAAAAATCGTTCGGGAAATGAGTTTACTCCCTGCTACTTTCTTTGTATACATTCGACTATACGGGCCGAGCCGGGATTTACGGGAAATCGCGGGTTTTCGGTTGCCGGCGATTAAACTGCTTTCATTCGGCGTCTCATCAAAAATGAAAATATTTTTGAAAACTACAAGTCTCATGGGTTTTAGTGGTGAAAAAATAATTTTAAAAATCGTTCGGGAAATGAGTTTACTCCCTGCTTACTTTCTTTGTATACATTCGACTATACGGGCCGATCGCGGGTTTTCGGTTGCCGGCGATTAAACTGCTTTCATTCGGCGTCTCATCAAAAATGAAAATATTTTTGAAAACTACAAGTCTCATGGGTTTTAGTGGTGAAAAAATAATTTTAAAAATCGTTCGGGAAATGAGTTTACTCCCTGCTTACTTTCTTTGTATACATTCGACTATACGGGATTTACGGGAAATCGCGGGTTTTCGGTTGCCGGCGATTAAACTGCTTTCATTCGGCGTCTCATCAAAAATGAAAATATTTTTGAAAACTACAAGTCTCATGGGTTTTAGTGGTGAAAAAATAATTTTAAAAATCGTTCGGGAAATGAGTTTACTCCCTGCTTACTTTCTTTGTATACATTCGACTATACGGGCCGATCCGGGATTTACGGGAAATCGCGGGTTTTCGGTTGCCGGCGATTAAACTGCTTTCATTCGGCGTCTCATCAAAAATGAAAATATTTTTGAAAACTACAAGTCTCATGGGTTTTAGTGGTGAAAAAATAATTTTAAAAATCGTTCGGGAAATGAGTTTACTCCCTGCTTACTTTCTTTGTATACATTCGACTATACGGGCCGACGGGATTTACGGGAAATCGCGGGTTTTCGGTTGCCGGCGATTAAACTGCTTTCATTCGGCGTCTCATCAAAAATGAAAATATTTTTGAAAACTACAAGTCTCATGGGTTTTAGTGGTGAAAAAATAATTTTAAAAATCGTTCGGGAAATGAGTTTACTCCCTGCTTACTTTCTTTGTATACATTCGACTATACGGGATTTACGGGAAATCGCGGGTTTTCGGTTGCCGGCGATTAAACTGCTTTCATTCGGCGTCTCATCAAAAATGAAAATATTTTTGAAAACTACAAGTCTCATGGGTTTTAGTGGTGAAAAAATAATTTTAAAAATCGTTCGGGAAATGAGTTTACTCCCTGCTTACTTTCTTTGTATACATTCGACTATACGGGCCGGGATTTACGGGAAATCGCGGGTTTTCGGTTGCCGGCGATTAAACTGCTTTCATTCGGCGTCTCATCAAAAATGAAAATATTTTTGAAAACTACAAGTCTCATGGGTTTTAGTGGTGAAAAAATAATTTTAAAAATCGTTCGGGAAATGAGTTTACTCCCTGCTTACTTTCTTTGTATACATTCGACTATACGGGATTTACGGGAAATCGCGGGTTTTCGGTTGCCGGCGATTAAACTGCTTTCATTCGGCGTCTCATCAAAAATGAAAATATTTTTGAAAACTACAAGTCTCATGGGTTTTAGTGGTGAAAAAATAATTTTAAAAATCGTTCGGGAAATGAGTTTACTCCCTGCTTACTTTCTTTGTATACATTCGACTATACGGGCCGATCCGGGATTTACGGGAAATCGCGGGTTTTCGGTTGCCGGCGATTAAACTGCTTTCATTCGGCGTCTCATCAAAAATGAAAATATTTTTGAAAACTACAAGTCTCATGGGTTTTAGTGGTGAAAAAATAATTTTAAAAATCGTTCGGGAAATGAGTTTACTCCCTGCTTACTTTCTTTGTATACATTCGACTATACGGGATTTACGGGAAATCGCGGGTTTTCGGTTGCCGGCGATTAAACTGCTTTCATTCGGCGTCTCATCAAAAATGAAAATATTTTTGAAAACTACAAGTCTCATGGGTTTTAGTGGTGAAAAAATAATTTTAAAAATCGTTCGGGAAATGAGTTTACTCCCTGCTTACTTTCTTTGTATACATTCGACTATACGGGCCGACCGGGATTTACGGGAAATCGCGGGTTTTCGGTTGCCGGCGATTAAACTGCTTTCATTCGGCGTCTCATCAAAAATGAAAATATTTTTGAAAACTACAAGTCTCATGGGTTTTAGTGGTGAAAAAATAATTTTAAAAATCGTTCGGGAAATGAGTTTACTCCCTGCTTACTTTCTTTGTATACATTCGACTATACGGGCCGACCGGGATTTACGGGAAATCGCGGGTTTTCGGTTGCCGGCGATTAAACTGCTTTCATTCGGCGTCTCATCAAAAATGAAAATATTTTTGAAAACTACAAGTCTCATGGGTTTTAGTGGTGAAAAAATAATTTTAAAAATCGTTCGGGAAATGAGTTTACTCCCTGCTTACTTTCTTTGTATACATTCGACTATACGGGCCGACCGGGATTTACGGGAAATCGCGGGTTTTCGGTTGCCGGCGATTAAACTGCTTTCATTCGGCGTCTCATCAAAAATGAAAATATTTTTGAAAACTACAAGTCTCATGGGTTTTAGTGGTGAAAAAATAATTTTAAAAATCGTTCGGGAAATGAGTTTACTCCCTGCTTACTTTCTTTGTATACATTCGACTATACGGGCCGAGCCGGGATTTACGGGAAATCGCGGGTTTTCGGTTGCCGGCGATTAAACTGCTTTCATTCGGCGTCTCATCAAAAATGAAAATATTTTTGAAAACTACAAGTCTCATGGGTTTTAGTGGTGAAAAAATAATTTTAAAAATCGTTCGGGAAATGAGTTTACTCCCTGCTTACTTTCTTTGTATACATTCGACTATACGGGCCGACGGGATTTACGGGAAATCGCGGGTTTTCGGTTGCCGGCGATTAAACTGCTTTCATTCGGCGTCTCATCAAAAATGAAAATATTTTTGAAAACTACAAGTCTCATGGGTTTTAGTGGTGAAAAAATAATTTTAAAAATCGTTCGGGAAATGAGTTTACTCCCTGCTTACTTTCTTTGTATACATTCGACTATACGGGCGGGATCGCGGGTTTTCGGTTGCCGGCGATTAAACTGCTTTCATTCGGCGTCTCATCAAAAATGAAAATATTTTTGAAAACTACAAGTCTCATGGGTTTTAGTGGTGAAAAAATAATTTTAAAAATCGTTCGGGAAATGAGTTTACTCCCTGCTTACTTTCTTTGTATACATTCGACTATACGGGATTTACGGGAAATCGCGGGTTTTCGGTTGCCGGCGATTAAACTGCTTTCATTCGGCGTCTCATCAAAAATGAAAATATTTTTGAAAACTACAAGTCTCATGGGTTTTAGTGGTGAAAAAATAATTTTAAAAATCGTTCGGGAAATGAGTTTACTCCCTGCTTACTTTCTTTGTATACATTCGACTATACGGGCGATCGCGGGTTTTCGGTTGCCGGCGATTAAACTGCTTTCATTCGGCGTCTCATCAAAAATGAAAATATTTTTGAAAACTACAAGTCTCATGGGTTTTAGTGGTGAAAAAATAATTTTAAAAATCGTTCGGGAAATGAGTTTACTCCCTGCTTACTTTCTTTGTATACATTCGACTATACGGGCCGACCGGGATTTACGGGAAATCGCGGGTTTTCGGTTGCCGGCGATTAAACTGCTTTCATTCGGCGTCTCATCAAAAATGAAAATATTTTTGAAAACTACAAGTCTCATGGGTTTTAGTGGTGAAAAAATAATTTTAAAAATCGTTCGGGAAATGAGTTTACTCCCTGCTTACTTTCTTTGTATACATTCGACTATACGGGCCGACCGGGATTTACGGGAAATCGCGGGTTTTCGGTTGCCGGCGATTAAACTGCTTTCATTCGGCGTCTCATCAAAAATGAAAATATTTTTGAAAACTACAAGTCTCATGGGTTTTAGTGGTGAAAAAATAATTTTAAAAATCGTTCGGGAAATGAGTTTACTCCCTGCTTACTTTCTTTGTATACATTCGACTATACGGGCCGACCGGGATTTACGGGAAATCGCGGGTTTTCGGTTGCCGGCGATTAAACTGCTTTCATTCGGCGTCTCATCAAAAATGAAAATATTTTTGAAAACTACAAGTCTCATGGGTTTTAGTGGTGAAAAAATAATTTTAAAAATCGTTCGGGAAATGAGTTTACTCCCTGCTTACTTTCTTTGTATACATTCGACTATACGGGATTTACGGGAAATCGCGGGTTTTCGGTTGCCGGCGATTAAACTGCTTTCATTCGGCGTCTCATCAAAAATGAAAATATTTTTGAAAACTACAAGTCTCATGGGTTTTAGTGGTGAAAAAATAATTTTAAAAATCGTTCGGGAAATGAGTTTACTCCCTGCTTACTTTCTTTGTATACATTCGACTATACGGGCCGATCCGGGATTTACGGGAAATCGCGGGTTTTCGGTTGCCGGCGATTAAACTGCTTTCATTCGGCGTCTCATCAAAAATGAAAATATTTTTGAAAACTACAAGTCTCATGGGTTTTAGTGGTGAAAAAATAATTTTAAAAATCGTTCGGGAAATGAGTTTACTCCCTGCTTACTTTCTTTGTATACATTCGACTATACGGGCCGACCGGGATTTACGGGAAATCGCGGGTTTTCGGTTGCCGGCGATTAAACTGCTTTCATTCGGCGTCTCATCAAAAATGAAAATATTTTTGAAAACTACAAGTCTCATGGGTTTTAGTGGTGAAAAAATAATTTTAAAAATCGTTCGGGAAATGAGTTTACTCCCTGCTTACTTTCTTTGTATACATTCGACTATACGGGATTTACGGGAAATCGCGGGTTTTCGGTTGCCGGCGATTAAACTGCTTTCATTCGGCGTCTCATCAAAAATGAAAATATTTTTGAAAACTACAAGTCTCATGGGTTTTAGTGGTGAAAAAATAATTTTAAAAATCGTTCGGGAAATGAGTTTACTCCCTGCTTACTTTCTTTGTATACATTCGACTATACGGGCCGGGATTTACGGGAAATCGCGGGTTTTCGGTTGCCGGCGATTAAACTGCTTTCATTCGGCGTCTCATCAAAAATGAAAATATTTTTGAAAACTACAAGTCTCATGGGTTTTAGTGGTGAAAAAATAATTTTAAAAATCGTTCGGGAAATGAGTTTACTCCCTGCTTACTTTCTTTGTATACATTCGACTATACGGGATTTACGGGAAATCGCGGGTTTTCGGTTGCCGGCGATTAAACTGCTTTCATTCGGCGTCTCATCAAAAATGAAAATATTTTTGAAAACTACAAGTCTCATGGGTTTTAGTGGTGAAAAAATAATTTTAAAAATCGTTCGGGAAATGAGTTTACTCCCTGCTTACTTTCTTTGTATACATTCGACTATACGGCCGATCCGGGATTTACGGGAAATCGCGGGTTTTCGGTTGCCGGCGATTAAACTGCTTTCATTCGGCGTCTCATCAAAAATGAAAATATTTTTGAAAACTACAAGTCTCATGGGTTTTAGTGGTGAAAAAATAATTTTAAAAATCGTTCGGGAAATGAGTTTACTCCCTGCTTACTTTCTTTGTATACATTCGACTATACGGGATTTACGGGAAATCGCGGGTTTTCGGTTGCCGGCGATTAAACTGCTTTCATTCGGCGTCTCATCAAAAATGAAAATATTTTTGAAAACTACAAGTCTCATGGGTTTTAGTGGTGAAAAAATAATTTTAAAAATCGTTCGGGAAATGAGTTTACTCCCTGCTTACTTTCTTTGTATACATTCGACTATACGGGCCGACGGGATTTACGGGAAATCGCGGGTTTTCGGTTGCCGGCGATTAAACTGCTTTCATTCGGCGTCTCATCAAAAATGAAAATATTTTTGAAAACTACAAGTCTCATGGGTTTTAGTGGTGAAAAAATAATTTTAAAAATCGTTCGGGAAATGAGTTTACTCCCTGCTTACTTTCTTTGTATACATTCGACTATACGGGCCGAGGGATTTACGGGAAATCGCGGGTTTTCGGTTGCCGGCGATTAAACTGCTTTCATTCGGCGTCTCATCAAAAATGAAAATATTTTTGAAAACTACAAGTCTCATGGGTTTTAGTGGTGAAAAAATAATTTTAAAAATCGTTCGGGAAATGAGTTTACTCCCTGCTTACTTTCTTTGTATACATTCGACTATACGGGCCGACCGGGATTTACGGGAAATCGCGGGTTTTCGGTTGCCGGCGATTAAACTGCTTTCATTCGGCGTCTCATCAAAAATGAAAATATTTTTGAAAACTACAAGTCTCATGGGTTTTAGTGGTGAAAAAATAATTTTAAAAATCGTTCGGGAAATGAGTTTACTCCCTGCTTACTTTCTTTGTATACATTCGACTATACGGGCCGATTTACGGGAAATCGCGGGTTTTCGGTTGCCGGCGATTAAACTGCTTTCATTCGGCGTCTCATCAAAAATGAAAATATTTTTGAAAACTACAAGTCTCATGGGTTTTAGTGGTGAAAAAATAATTTTAAAAATCGTTCGGGAAATGAGTTTACTCCCTGCTTACTTTCTTTGTATACATTCGACTATACGGGCCGATCCGGGTTTCTCTGGGTTTTGGTGGCGGTTCGGTTGCCGGCGATTAAACTGCTTTCATTCGGCGTCTCATCAAAAATGAAAATATTTTTGAAAACTACAAGTCTCATGGGTTTTAGTGGTGAAAAAATAATTTTAAAAATCGTTCGGGAAATGAGTTTACTCCCTGCTTACTTTCTTTGTATACATTCGACTATACGGGATTTACGGGAAATCGCGGGTTTTCGGTTGCCGGCGATTAAACTGCTTTCATTCGGCGTCTCATCAAAAATGAAAATATTTTTGAAAACTACAAGTCTCATGGGTTTTAGTGGTGAAAAAATAATTTTAAAAATCGTTCGGGAAATGAGTTTACTCCCTGCTTACTTTCTTTGTATACATTCGACTATACGGGCGATCGCGGGTTTTCGGTTGCCGGCGATTAAACTGCTTTCATTCGGCGTCTCATCAAAAATGAAAATATTTTTGAAAACTACAAGTCTCATGGGTTTTAGTGGTGAAAAAATAATTTTAAAAATCGTTCGGGAAATGAGTTTACTCCCTGCTTACTTTCTTTGTATACATTCGACTATACGGGCCGATCCGGGATTTACGGGAAATCGCGGGTTTTCGGTTGCCGGCGATTAAACTGCTTTCATTCGGCGTCTCATCAAAAATGAAAATATTTTTGAAAACTACAAGTCTCATGGGTTTTAGTGGTGAAAAAATAATTTTAAAAATCGTTCGGGAAATGAGTTTACTCCCTGCTTACTTTCTTTGTATACATTCGACTATACGGGCCGACGGGATTTACGGGAAATCGCGGGTTTTCGGTTGCCGGCGATTAAACTGCTTTCATTCGGCGTCTCATCAAAAATGAAAATATTTTTGAAAACTACAAGTCTCATGGGTTTTAGTGGTGAAAAAATAATTTTAAAAATCGTTCGGGAAATGAGTTTACTCCCTGCTTACTTTCTTTGTATACATTCGACTATACGGGATTTACGGGAAATCGCGGGTTTTCGGTTGCCGGCGATTAAACTGCTTTCATTCGGCGTCTCATCAAAAATGAAAATATTTTTGAAAACTACAAGTCTCATGGGTTTTAGTGGTGAAAAAATAATTTTAAAAATCGTTCGGGAAATGAGTTTACTCCCTGCTTACTTTCTTTGTATACATTCGACTATACGGGATTTACGGGAAATCGCGGGTTTTCGGTTGCCGGCGATTAAACTGCTTTCATTCGGCGTCTCATCAAAAATGAAAATATTTTTGAAAACTACAAGTCTCATGGGTTTTAGTGGTGAAAAAATAATTTTAAAAATCGTTCGGGAAATGAGTTTACTCCCTGCTTACTTTCTTTGTATACATTCGACTATACGGGCCGAGGGATTTACGGGAAATCGCGGGTTTTCGGTTGCCGGCGATTAAACTGCTTTCATTCGGCGTCTCATCAAAAATGAAAATATTTTTGAAAACTACAAGTCTCATGGGTTTTAGTGGTGAAAAAATAATTTTAAAAATCGTTCGGGAAATGAGTTTACTCCCTGCTTACTTTCTTTGTATACATTCGACTATACGGGCCGACCGGGATTTACGGGAAATCGCGGGTTTTCGGTTGCCGGCGATTAAACTGCTTTCATTCGGCGTCTCATCAAAAATGAAAATATTTTTGAAAACTACAAGTCTCATGGGTTTTAGTGGTGAAAAAATAATTTTAAAAATCGTTCGGGAAATGAGTTTACTCCCTGCTTACTTTCTTTGTATACATTCGACTATACGGGCCGACCGGGATTTACGGGAAATCGCGGGTTTTCGGTTGCCGGCGATTAAACTGCTTTCATTCGGCGTCTCATCAAAAATGAAAATATTTTTGAAAACTACAAGTCTCATGGGTTTTAGTGGTGAAAAAATAATTTTAAAAATCGTTCGGGAAATGAGTTTACTCCCTGCTTACTTTCTTTGTATACATTCGACTATACGGGATTTACGGGAAATCGCGGGTTTTCGGTTGCCGGCGATTAAACTGCTTTCATTCGGCGTCTCATCAAAAATGAAAATATTTTTGAAAACTACAAGTCTCATGGGTTTTAGTGGTGAAAAAATAATTTTAAAAATCGTTCGGGAAATGAGTTTACTCCCTGCTTACTTTCTTTGTATACATTCGACTATACGGGCCGACCGGGATTTACGGGAAATCGCGGGTTTTCGGTTGCCGGCGATTAAACTGCTTTCATTCGGCGTCTCATCAAAAATGAAAATATTTTTGAAAACTACAAGTCTCATGGGTTTTAGTGGTGAAAAAATAATTTTAAAAATCGTTCGGGAAATGAGTTTACTCCCTGCTTACTTTCTTTGTATACATTCGACTATACGGGATTTACGGGAAATCGCGGGTTTTCGGTTGCCGGCGATTAAACTGCTTTCATTCGGCGTCTCATCAAAAATGAAAATATTTTTGAAAACTACAAGTCTCATGGGTTTTAGTGGTGAAAAAATAATTTTAAAAATCGTTCGGGAAATGAGTTTACTCCCTGCTTACTTTCTTTGTATACATTCGACTATACGGGATTTACGGGAAATCGCGGGTTTTCGGTTGCCGGCGATTAAACTGCTTTCATTCGGCGTCTCATCAAAAATGAAAATATTTTTGAAAACTACAAGTCTCATGGGTTTTAGTGGTGAAAAAATAATTTTAAAAATCGTTCGGGAAATGAGTTTACTCCCTGCTTACTTTCTTTGTATACATTCGACTATACGGGCCGACCGGGATTTACGGGAAATCGCGGGTTTTCGGTTGCCGGCGATTAAACTGCTTTCATTCGGCGTCTCATCAAAAATGAAAATATTTTTGAAAACTACAAGTCTCATGGGTTTTAGTGGTGAAAAAATAATTTTAAAAATCGTTCGGGAAATGAGTTTACTCCCTGCTTACTTTCTTTGTATACATTCGACTATACGGGATTTACGGGAAATCGCGGGTTTTCGGTTGCCGGCGATTAAACTGCTTTCATTCGGCGTCTCATCAAAAATGAAAATATTTTTGAAAACTACAAGTCTCATGGGTTTTAGTGGTGAAAAAATAATTTTAAAAATCGTTCGGGAAATGAGTTTACTCCCTGCTTACTTTCTTTGTATACATTCGACTATACGGGATTTACGGGAAATCGCGGGTTTTCGGTTGCCGGCGATTAAACTGCTTTCATTCGGCGTCTCATCAAAAATGAAAATATTTTTGAAAACTACAAGTCTCATGGGTTTTAGTGGTGAAAAAATAATTTTAAAAATCGTTCGGGAAATGAGTTTACTCCCTGCTTACTTTCTTTGTATACATTCGACTATACGGGATTTACGGGAAATCGCGGGTTTTCGGTTGCCGGCGATTAAACTGCTTTCATTCGGCGTCTCATCAAAAATGAAAATATTTTTGAAAACTACAAGTCTCATGGGTTTTAGTGGTGAAAAAATAATTTTAAAAATCGTTCGGGAAATGAGTTTACTCCCTGCTTACTTTCTTTGTATACATTCGACTATACGGGATTTACGGGAAATCGCGGGTTTTCGGTTGCCGGCGATTAAACTGCTTTCATTCGGCGTCTCATCAAAAATGAAAATATTTTTGAAAACTACAAGTCTCATGGGTTTTAGTGGTGAAAAAATAATTTTAAAAATCGTTCGGGAAATGAGTTTACTCCCTGCTTACTTTCTTTGTATACATTCGACTATACGGGATTTACGGGAAATCGCGGGTTTTCGGTTGCCGGCGATTAAACTGCTTTCATTCGGCGTCTCATCAAAAATGAAAATATTTTTGAAAACTACAAGTCTCATGGGTTTTAGTGGTGAAAAAATAATTTTAAAAATCGTTCGGGAAATGAGTTTACTCCCTGCTTACTTTCTTTGTATACATTCGACTATACGGGATTTACGGGAAATCGCGGGTTTTCGGTTGCCGGCGATTAAACTGCTTTCATTCGGCGTCTCATCAAAAATGAAAATATTTTTGAAAACTACAAGTCTCATGGGTTTTAGTGGTGAAAAAATAATTTTAAAAATCGTTCGGGAAATGAGTTTACTCCCTGCTTACTTTCTTTGTATACATTCGACTATACGGGCCGACCGGGATTTACGGGAAATCGCGGGTTTTCGGTTGCCGGCGATTAAACTGCTTTCATTCGGCGTCTCATCAAAAATGAAAATATTTTTGAAAACTACAAGTCTCATGGGTTTTAGTGGTGAAAAAATAATTTTAAAAATCGTTCGGGAAATGAGTTTACTCCCTGCTTACTTTCTTTGTATACATTCGACTATACGGGATTTACGGGAAATCGCGGGTTTTCGGTTGCCGGCGATTAAACTGCTTTCATTCGGCGTCTCATCAAAAATGAAAATATTTTTGAAAACTACAAGTCTCATGGGTTTTAGTGGTGAAAAAATAATTTTAAAAATCGTTCGGGAAATGAGTTTACTCCCTGCTTACTTTCTTTGTATACATTCGACTATACGGGATTTACGGGAAATCGCGGGTTTTCGGTTGCCGGCGATTAAACTGCTTTCATTCGGCGTCTCATCAAAAATGAAAATATTTTTGAAAACTACAAGTCTCATGGGTTTTAGTGGTGAAAAAATAATTTTAAAAATCGTTCGGGAAATGAGTTTACTCCCTGCTTACTTTCTTTGTATACATTCGACTATACGGGCCGACCGGGATTTACGGGAAATCGCGGGTTTTCGGTTGCCGGCGATTAAACTGCTTTCATTCGGCGTCTCATCAAAAATGAAAATATTTTTGAAAACTACAAGTCTCATGGGTTTTAGTGGTGAAAAAATAATTTTAAAAATCGTTCGGGAAATGAGTTTACTCCCTGCTTACTTTCTTTGTATACATTCGACTATACGGGCCGAGCCGGATTTACGGGAAATCGCGGGTTTTCGGTTGCCGGCGATTAAACTGCTTTCATTCGGCGTCTCATCAAAAATGAAAATATTTTTGAAAACTACAAGTCTCATGGGTTTTAGTGGTGAAAAAATAATTTTAAAAATCGTTCGGGAAATGAGTTTACTCCCTGCTTACTTTCTTTGTATACATTCGACTATACGGGCCGACCGGGATTTACGGGAAATCGCGGGTTTTCGGTTGCCGGCGATTAAACTGCTTTCATTCGGCGTCTCATCAAAAATGAAAATATTTTTGAAAACTACAAGTCTCATGGGTTTTAGTGGTGA
Organism: Hydractinia echinata; assembly: GCA_030067915.1. NCBI lineage: Eukaryota > Metazoa > Cnidaria > Hydrozoa > Anthoathecata > Hydractiniidae > Hydractinia > Hydractinia echinata. Next base: position 4,662 of record JASGCC010003096.1, on the reverse strand, counting down.
AAAAATAATTTTAAAAATCGTTCGGGAAATGAGTTTACTCCCTGCTTACTTTCTTTGTATACATTCGACTATACGGGGATTTACGGGAAATCGCGGGTTTTCGGTTGCCGGCGATTAAACTGCTTTCATTCGGCGTCTCATCAAAAATGAAAATATTTTTGAAAACTACAAGTCTCATGGGTTTTAGTGGTGAAAAAATAATTTTAAAAATCGTTCGGGAAATGAGTTTACTCCCTGCTTACTTTCTTTGTATACATTCGACTATACGGGCCGAGCCGGGATTTACGGGAAATCGCGGGTTTTCGGTTGCCGGCGATTAAACTGCTTTCATTCGGCGTCTCATCAAAAATGAAAATATTTTTGAAAACTACAAGTCTCATGGGTTTTAGTGGTGAAAAAATAATTTTAAAAATCGTTCGGGAAATGAGTTTACTCCCTGCTTACTTTCTTTGTATACATTCGACTATACGGGATTTACGGGAAATCGCGGGTTTTCGGTTGCCGGCGATTAAACTGCTTTCATTCGGCGTCTCATCAAAAATGAAAATATTTTTGAAAACTACAAGTCTCATGGGTTTTAGTGGTGAAAAAATAATTTTAAAAATCGTTCGGGAAATGAGTTTACTCCCTGCTTACTTTCTTTGTATACATTCGACTATACGGGATTTACGGGAAATCGCGGGTTTTCGGTTGCCGGCGATTAAACTGCTTTCATTCGGCGTCTCATCAAAAATGAAAATATTTTTGAAAACTACAAGTCTCATGGGTTTTAGTGGTGAAAAAATAATTTTAAAAATCGTTCGGGAAATGAGTTTACTCCCTGCTTACTTTCTTTGTATACATTCGACTATACGGGCCGACCGGGATTTACGGGAAATCGCGGGTTTTCGGTTGCCGGCGATTAAACTGCTTTCATTCGGCGTCTCATCAAAAATGAAAATATTTTTGAAAACTACAAGTCTCATGGGTTTTAGTGGTGAAAAAATAATTTTAAAAATCGTTCGGGAAATGAGTTTACTCCCTGCTTACTTTCTTTGTATACATTCGACTATACGGGATTTACGGGAAATCGCGGGTTTTCGGTTGCCGGCGATTAAACTGCTTTCATTCGGCGTCTCATCAAAAATGAAAATATTTTTGAAAACTACAAGTCTCATGGGTTTTAGTGGTGAAAAAATAATTTTAAAAATCGTTCGGGAAATGAGTTTACTCCCTGCTTACTTTCTTTGTATACATTCGACTATACGGGCCGACGGGATTTACGGGAAATCGCGGGTTTTCGGTTGCCGGCGATTAAACTGCTTTCATTCGGCGTCTCATCAAAAATGAAAATATTTTTGAAAACTACAAGTCTCATGGGTTTTAGTGGTGAAAAAATAATTTTAAAAATCGTTCGGGAAATGAGTTTACTCCCTGCTTACTTTCTTTGTATACATTCGACTATACGGGCCGATCCGGGATTTACGGGAAATCGCGGGTTTTCGGTTGCCGGCGATTAAACTGCTTTCATTCGGCGTCTCATCAAAAATGAAAATATTTTTGAAAACTACAAGTCTCATGGGTTTTAGTGGTGAAAAAATAATTTTAAAAATCGTTCGGGAAATGAGTTTACTCCCTGCTTACTTTCTTTGTATACATTCGACTATACGGGATTTACGGGAAATCGCGGGTTTTCGGTTGCCGGCGATTAAACTGCTTTCATTCGGCGTCTCATCAAAAATGAAAATATTTTTGAAAACTACAAGTCTCATGGGTTTTAGTGGTGAAAAAATAATTTTAAAAATCGTTCGGGAAATGAGTTTACTCCCTGCTTACTTTCTTTGTATACATTCGACTATACGGGCCGAGCCGGGATTTACGGGAAATCGCGGGTTTTCGGTTGCCGGCGATTAAACTGCTTTCATTCGGCGTCTCATCAAAAATGAAAATATTTTTGAAAACTACAAGTCTCATGGGTTTTAGTGGTGAAAAAATAATTTTAAAAATCGTTCGGGAAATGAGTTTACTCCCTGCTTACTTTCTTTGTATACATTCGACTATACGGGCCGATCCGGGATTTACGGGAAATCGCGGGTTTTCGGTTGCCGGCGATTAAACTGCTTTCATTCGGCGTCTCATCAAAAATGAAAATATTTTTGAAAACTACAAGTCTCATGGGTTTTAGTGGTGAAAAAATAATTTTAAAAATCGTTCGGGAAATGAGTTTACTCCCTGCTTACTTTCTTTGTATACATTCGACTATACGGGCCGATCCGGGATTTACGGGAAATCGCGGGTTTTCGGTTGCCGGCGATTAAACTGCTTTCATTCGGCGTCTCATCAAAAATGAAAATATTTTTGAAAACTACAAGTCTCATGGGTTTTAGTGGTGAAAAAATAATTTTAAAAATCGTTCGGGAAATGAGTTTACTCCCTGCTTACTTTCTTTGTATACATTCGACTATACGGGGGATTTACGGGAAATCGCGGGTTTTCGGTTGCCGGCGATTAAACTGCTTTCATTCGGCGTCTCATCAAAAATGAAAATATTTTTGAAAACTACAAGTCTCATGGGTTTTAGTGGTGAAAAAATAATTTTAAAAATCGTTCGGGAAATGAGTTTACTCCCTGCTTACTTTCTTTGTATACATTCGACTATACGGGATTTACGGGAAATCGCGGGTTTTCGGTTGCCGGCGATTAAACTGCTTTCATTCGGCGTCTCATCAAAAATGAAAATATTTTTGAAAACTACAAGTCTCATGGGTTTTAGTGGTGAAAAAATAATTTTAAAAATCGTTCGGGAAATGAGTTTACTCCTGCTTACTTTCTTTGTATACATTCGACTATACGGGATTTTACGGGAAATCGCGGGTTTTCGGTTGCCGGCGATTAAACTGCTTTCATTCGGCGTCTCATCAAAAATGAAAAATTTTTGAAAACTACAAGTCTCATGGGTTTTAGTGGTGAAAAAATAATTTTAAAAATCGTTCGGGAAATGAGTTTACTCCCTGCTACTTTCTTTGTATACATTCGACTATACGGGCCGATCCGGGATTTACGGGAAATCGCGGGTTTTCGGTTGCCGGCGATTAAACTGCTTTCATTCGGCGTCTCATCAAAAATGAAAATATTTTTGAAAACTACAAGTCTCATGGGTTTTAGTGGTGAAAAAATAATTTTAAAAATCGTTCGGGAAATGAGTTTACTCCTGCTTACTTTCTTTGTATACATTCGACTATACGGGATTTACGGGAAATCGCGGGTTTTCGGTTGCCGGCGATTAAACTGCTTTCATTCGGCGTCTCATCAAAAATGAAAATATTTTTGAAAACTACAAGTCTCATGGGTTTTAGTGGTGAAAAAATAATTTTAAAAATCGTTCGGGAAATGAGTTTACTCCTGCTTACTTTCTTTGTATACATTCGACTATACGGGATTTACGGGAAATCGCGGGTTTTCGGTTGCCGGCGATTAAACTGCTTTCATTCGGCGTCTCATCAAAAATGAAAATATTTTTGAAAACTACAAGTCTCATGGGTTTTAGTGGTGAAAAAATAATTTTAAAAATCGTTCGGGAAATGAGTTTACTCCCTGCTACTTTCTTTGTATACATTCGACTATACGGGCCGATCCGGGATTTACGGGAAATCGCGGGTTTTCGGTTGCCGGCGATTAAACTGCTTTCATTCGGCGTCTCATCAAAAATGAAAATATTTTTGAAAACTACAAGTCTCATGGGTTTTAGTGGTGAAAAAATAATTTTAAAAATCGTTCGGGAAATGAGTTTACTCCCTGCTTACTTTCTTTGTATACATTCGACTATACGGGATTTACGGGAAATCGCGGGTTTTCGGTTGCCGGCGATTAAACTGCTTTCATTCGGCGTCTCATCAAAAATGAAAATATTTTTGAAAACTACAAGTCTCATGGGTTTTAGTGGTGAAAAAATAATTTTAAAAATCGTTCGGGAAATGAGTTTACTCCTGCTTACTTTCTTTGTATACATTCGACTATACGGGATTTACGGGAAATCGCGGGTTTTCGGTTGCCGGCGATTAAACTGCTTTCATTCGGCGTCTCATCAAAAATGAAAATATTTTTGAAAACTACAAGTCTCATGGGTTTTAGTGGTGAAAAAATAATTTTAAAAATCGTTCGGGAAATGAGTTTACTCCTGCTTACTTTCTTTGTATACATTCGACTATACGGCCGATCCGGGATTTACGGGAAATCGCGGGTTTTCGGTTGCCGGCGATTAAACTGCTTTCATTCGGCGTCTCATCAAAAATGAAAATATTTTTGAAAACTACAAGTCTCATGGGTTTTAGTGGTGAAAAAATAATTTTAAAAATCGTTCGGGAAATGAGTTTACTCCTGCTTACTTTCTTTGTATACATTCGACTATACGGGCCGACCCGGGATTTACGGGAAATCGCGGGTTTTCGGTTGCCGGCGATTAAACTGCTTTCATTCGGCGTCTCATCAAAAATGAAAATATTTTTGAAAACTACAAGTCTCATGGGTTTTAGTGGTGAAAAAATAATTTTAAAAATCGTTCGGGAAATGAGTTTACTCCTGCTTACTTTCTTTGTATACATTCGACTATACGGGATTTACGGGAAATCGCGGGTTTTTCGGTTGCCGGCGATTAAACTGCTTTCATTCGGCGTCTCATCAAAA
>JASGCC010003095.1:0-25309 GCA_030067915.1 Hydractinia echinata | reverse complement strand
TCTATCCGCTTTCTGTTTATTCGCTACTACGACGCCCTCTTTGTTGACCTTCTCGACTGGAAATCATAAAAACAGGAACAACAGACCTGCTTCCATCTGAGCGTACCTTCTTTCCACGGCTTTCCCCGGTAAAATAAAAACCCAATTAAACTGCAAGTAAAAACCGGTTTATTTTAGACGGATGAGAAAAGCACTCTCGTTCTCAGGGAATTTTGCTTTTCCGATATCAGGAACGACGACAAAAAATACGTTGTCATCTCTCATATCGGAAAGGTAAAAATCCCGGGGACGAGGGTCGTATATAATGGTCAGTAGTTTTCAAACCTACTACAATTTTATTTTAAGAAGAAGTACTGGAAAAAGTTTATTGCTACAACAACTTTTTTAACATATGAGATAGAATGGGATTTTAGGTAATGATCTCTGTATTTATTTTCACTTGTATATTTATTGCACTGAAGACGGACGTAAAAATAATAAAATGGTTTTTTAACATTTAGAATGGGATTTGTTCTCGAAATATATGGCAGAAGAAGAAAGCATCCTCTTTCCTATCAAATTCTCTTGCTCAGAACTGTTACGATGGGATTGACGTTGCCCCGTCAATCCCATCATGATAAATGTATTTGACCTTTAGTAAAGGGCTTATTTTAATCTCGTTTCTAGGGCTAAGTAAAGGCTTTACTTAGCCCTAGAAACGAGATTAAAATAAGGATGAGATTTAATTGTTCGAAAAACAAATTTTTCCCATTCAAAGCAAAAGCATTAGCATTTCTGGACGGCATTTAGGTGTCAAAAAAAGTGGGTGTCCCTATTATGTTTTGGACAGTTTTTTTCGTTCACCAACCTCGCCTGTAGGGCTTGTTTTCTTATTGCCAAGGGTTTTTAAAGCCTTTCTTATGTTTTTCTTATTTTTTCAGCAAACTTGTGACTCATGTTCTTGTAAAATCGTTCTCTTAAAAAACGTGCAAAATATTTATTTTGAAAACAAAACATTTTACCAATTCTTACGCTGCAAAGTTCAATGAAATATTATATTTTGACGAATTCGACGTACGGCAATTTATGGAAAAGTTGGATAAAGTAGGTGGATTTTTCCACGGGCTTTATCGACTAGACAGGATAATGAGTTTTGCAAATGGTATTCTTTACTGGCTTATTGATAACCCAATATGGCACAAACTGTTTATTACAAAATCTATTGAACACTTTATGCGCGCCAGATTGAATAGCAAGGACATTCGCGATTGCATTTTCATATCAAAAGTTAGTGTTAGCTCTTCTGGCATATACCACTGCGTCTCAGTGCGTCTTTCCTTCTGATGGCAGATATGAAAAAGAGATAGGTATCTTTTTTACTTCTGCATCTTTCTGAAGTTTTACATTCTCGAATATTACCGTTAGCAAATTTCGGCATATATCTGGGAAAAAGTTTAAGTCGCTCATAACGAATCACTGTGGCTGGTTGTTAAAGTATTTCGAAGAAATTCTTTGGCATGTTTTAAGAGCCGGTGAAGTTTTCTTGATTGATTTTTTTGAATTAGTGTATGGAAGAACAAAACGAACATCATTTTCGGCGCTTTATCGACAACTCGCGATCGTAAAAAAAAGGAAGAAAAATTATACAAACACAAACATAACATGATAAAACATATTTCTCGTAGAAGTACCGTATTACAAAAATAGGAATTAGAAAAATTACGGCTATTATTGTTATCATTAATTTAGTTTCCTATTTTTAGCATTTTATCTATAAAATCGAAAGAGGGCTTTATAGAAGTTGAACTAAAACTGAATAGTTTTTTAGTATTTCAGTAATATGTTATTAGATTTGCTTTGAATGATTTTTTAAAAACTGGCTCCAGGTAACTACAAATTATTTTTACGTTTCTCTTTTTTCCCCCAGCAACAACACTAAAAGCAACGACTTAAAAAAAAAAGCTGCAAAGAAGGTCAATACATCGTCAACATTAAAATTTGAACCTTCCAGCTAAACTGCTTTTATCAGAGGGCATGCCCTGTCAATGGAAGCAGACTGTGAGAGTATGTGAGGCTATGCCCTGTCAACGGAAACAGGCTGTAAAAACCGTTCTTCACTGGAAATATAATTCGTCTTTTTTTAGAACAACTTCATCATATGATAAGCAAAAGTATGGTGTACAACGTCGTGTTTTTAACAGTTTCGTCTCTCTCACGTAGAGATTAAAAATATTTTTCTCACGATCCTCCACATTTCATAAAAAAGCTCCAAGCAAGTAAGCTAGAATAAATAACATATATAAGTGAAACTTAACACGAAGTTTAAAAAGCAAATATCAAATCTGAAGAAGTCACGTGACCAAACGCATCACTTACCTCGTTTTAAGGCGGCAAGTAACTCAAGAGAGTTCACGAAACTATGTGGAATACATAACCATGCGATATGAAAAAAGAGTCTCGGCCTATCCGCGACCATGAACATAATAAGTTATGGTTTCTTAAATAAAAAATAAAGCAGATCTCGCAGACATTTTCAATTTGCTTTTCCCCTAAAATATTTCCGATTACTTGTCTGCATTCTCACGGCAACGAAAAGAAGCAGTATGGGAAAGTCGCGAATGTTTTTTTTTTCATCAAAACAGATGACGTTACAAGGTTTATGGTACATTAAAGCCACTTCTTTTGCGGTTTCTATGTTAAACAAGCTGGCCTAAAATAGAAAAACACTTCATCGCATGATGCTTAAATCTTGTAATACCTTCTACACGATATAGAGAATCAGCGATGCGATTGAGTGTCTATGCTGAAGTGTCATCAAATATAGTTTTGGCTTGCAGAAAGATATTGTTAAAAAAAATTGATAAGCGCGGACGATGTTCATTGGCTTAGTTGATGGTAGGTGGTGATATGAAGCTGTAGATTTTGACAAAGTAGAATGCACTGAAACAGTTGGAGAGTAAGTATTGTTCTAAAAGCAAATGTAAATTGCAAACCTTAATGTCAATGTGTTTTTTATATTAGTATTAAAAATATTGATTGCAAAGGCAGAACACTGCACTGCAAGGGATTAGTGCCAGACCTCTAATTTTTTAGTATCCGAAAAACTTATAGGGCGCCTCGAGCGATAAATCGGAATAATATATCAGTTTTTTTTAAGGAACAGAAACATTATTATTAAGAAAGCTAGGAGTACTTCTTAAGACATATTTATGGTGGAGGTCCAGTGAAAGCACACTGGCTGAGTGCAAGAGAAAGGTCTCTGGGAAGATCGCAAATTATAAACTTTTAATACACTACATGAGAAATATTATTCTACCTATCATGATAGACAAATGGAGTGACAAATGGGGTGACAAATGGGGTGACAAATGGGGTGGCAAAAGGAGTCACAAAAGGAGTCACAAAAGGACTGACAAACGCACAAATCTGCCGGCAGACGATAGTTTACATTTTTTAACGCAAATGTATAATGAAGCTGATTATAATGGATAAAATAAGTGACTGAAAAAATCTTTACCACATCCACCTTCTCAGGGCATAATGCTTTAATGAAACATTTTGTAATGGCTTCGTAACAAAGTTTCTAAGTAAAAGACACGAGAATATGTATTGTCTAATAAGAAGGGACGTTTGTGTCTATTTCATTTAGTAAAAGATTCTAAATTTATCAATTTTATCATTGATTATAAACAAACATAATATTGTGAACAAATCAGAGTTGTTGATAAGTGTTAGTGACGAAGATGACTCAACAGATAGCGAGACTTGTTATCGGAAATCGCTTGATCAAAAAGATTGAACCATTGAAACTGTGAATAAGTACTTCAAATAAATGTATAAACCAACCTGACTCTTAATTATGAGTAAAACAATGCGTCAGTGCGTGTTTGGTTTAATAATTTTTAAAACTATTACTCTGGAACTTATTTTTCGTCACAAGCGATTCTATTAGCTAATGTATTCAAGTTTTCGAATGCACGGGGATGGTAACATAACCCGTTGAGACGCATTAACTTCCAGCAAAAGTACAGCACCATGCTACACATTTTAAACTTCAATGTTCACAGTGTATAGGAATGAAGTTATTTTGGTGAGTTTAAAAGTCTTAAATTATGCTAATTGCCCTAGAAGACCAGTACATTAGAAGGAAATGTCGCTGTCTCAATGGTTTTGTTTCGTAAGATTGTAGAACCAATGTTTGACCTATATTTGAATTTATTGTCAGTAGCTAACTAACTATGGACAAACAAATCGAATTGATTTAATCAATGATATCGCAATCTATAAAAGCCTAGGAAAGAAGAGTTGGCGACGATGCTATTGTAACCACTCACGCCACCCGTATTTAATGTACCAACGCCCACCACCCGTATTTAATGTACCAACACCCACCACCCACACCCCCATTAATAATTTTGCTGATGTTCGTTCTTATTGTATATGATTTCTATAACTCCTCCTCATATAATAACTAAAATGTTGCCCTCCTCTGAAAAAAACAGCGTTTCAATTATCTAAAATATATTTTTGGAGGAACATTATAATATTTTAAACGTCTATTTAAAAGACACACATTCTTTCGCTTTGAGCCGACGATCCGTGGACATTATAGTAGCTTGCTTCTTGTTTCTTTGAATCACAAATACTTGCTGTAGAACTACTTCGTAACGCTGAACAAAATTGACAAACACAGAACTCCTGATTCTTTGGGATATCTTAGCACTGTCGGTCGTTCACACACAGATAAATCAATAATTATACAGTAAGTAAATACAGAAACAAAGAATTTATTGTTCAGATAAAAGGGAAGGTTTAAGGATAAGCTACCTAATGATTGTCTTATCTCTTAGACACTTATTCTTAATTCTTGACGATTTTATAAGTTATATTTCTCTGATGTTGATAAATATTCAATTCGTGATTCAAACTGCTCAGTTTGATCATTAAGCCTTCTTTAATCACCTCAATTTTTGTATTAATCGGTTTAAAAATCTCATTTTATCGCGGTTTATAAAAGAACTAAAAACTTATTTAGAGTTTTATAGAGTTTTTGACTTTTCTAATAAATTATTTGAATAAAGACATAAAAACGTAAACAAATTATATCATAGTTTTAAATGATAAGTTTTAAGTGCGTGATTTTTGTTTTAACGCACACGAGAAATTGGCAGATGACATTATGTGAAAAAACAAGATGTCAAGTTGATTGTCGTTAAGTTACTTAGATTTTTTTATTTTTATGGATTCAGCGCTCTGCTTTATAATAATCTCTACCCACGGCTCTTCCCGCTACTGTCATTTCGGATTTGCAGGAAACCCTCCATCACGTCATATTTGTGTCATTTCTTAGTAATAACATCTAGTATTCCAAATTCTAAATCCGATATAATCGGGAAAATAAAATCCCGATAAGTGTTAGAAGCGGAATTAATATATGTTTCGCACAAGAGCTGCTAAGTTTGTGTAACATAATATTTAGCACATAAACAAATGTATGTGTATAAAAATAGATCACATTTTTATTTAAAGTTTCTTCTAAAATTTAACCTGTGCATTCGTTTTCGAGCAACTTCGACTCCAGTTTTGGCGTAGAGTTAAGAATCAAAGGGACAAAATAATTTTAAAGCAAGTCAGTCAGAATTTAGATGTTAACATTTTTGAGATATGGATGCCGAAACAACATTTTTATGTCTGCTTGACATTGAATCAGTTTTTTAAGTTCTCAAAGTCCCAAACAGTATAGCATTCTGTAAATAAAGGAAAAAACAACCGTGGAAAGTCATAGATTCTTAACAAAAGTTTTAAGAGTCTTTATTTGTTTTCTGCAGACTCTGGCGTCGGTAAGGAAATAGATTAACGCGAAACAACTGCGACATTTTGGTTACAATTTGTGATTGCATATCAAAATGTTAGCAAGTATTACTTATCTCAAAATGCAAAACATTCTCCTTGGAGTCGCAAAATAAATCTGAGAAAACATTATTTGCGTACACAAAACGAAAGCAGCGCAGTGCAATTAAAAAACAATATGTTTTGAAAAATTTTAAACAAAAACACAATCTTGCAGCATTGACGTGAGAGTGAGAAATAATTCATGTCGCAAGTTTTGGAACTTAACTCGTAAAAATTCATGTAGCAGTTTTGTAATTTACGTCCTGGAGGTTAGAACGCCAAAAAAGAGAGAACAATCATTGTCTAGGGGGCCTCGGTTGTCCGAGATCCCGCCTTAGTTGTATTTTTCTAGTAAAAAATGCTTTGCGTTAAACAGCCCGCCTAACCGAGATATAGACATACTGGAACCGAATCTCGATTAAGCGGGCTCTTTTTTTCCCATATGAATGAAATTTCTGACCTTTTTTATTTTTGTGCATAATTAAAGTTATTTTATTTGAAAAAAACATTTTTTATTGAAAAATAAACTCTTTTGTCAATTTTTAAATCTTTAGAACTATTGAAATAATAAAATAATGTTATATGCATTGAGAACAATAAATATTAAAAACACACCAGATTTTGACAAAATAAGCATTGTTTGTTAGCATTCTCATGGATTACATTTATATGAAGAATCCTTGTAATATAAATTTCGTGCCTTTTTTTAGCCCGCCTAACCGGGTCAGCTCGCCTCATATGAACGTAAGAAATATCAGCCGCCTAACCGAGAAATATAGTTAATAGTACAGACCCCAAATATGGGTGAGAGTATAGTTGAATAATTAGAATAAAAATAAGAAATACATTGACTTTATTGTCAACGCCCACCGCCCATGGCGTTAAAATTGTGTATCACAAAGAATTAAGTAAACATAATCGATAAAGTACAAATGTTTATATAAGAATAAAAATACACAAAATGTCATCACAATGTAAACAAATTTCCGCGTCACTTCTCGTGTTAATCTCACTTGCTCAGTAAAAAATATGTGACAGTTAAGGAAACGGAAGTGTTGTCATGTAGCCTGACATAAAAGGTAAATACACGTTGGTGACATTGAGTCACGTTTGGTACAGATCTGAGTTCCACTAGAAAGTTGTAGATGCTTTTTAGAAAAACAAATGATGAAGGTAAAAAATTTAAAATATATTCTGGTCTGCAAATATGTGTGCTATATTGTTCTCAGGTTGACATTTCAATCTTTATTTTCTAAAGAAATTTGACACTGCACACAGAATAAAAAACAGGATTGTAAAAGTGAGTTGGAAATATAAAAACTTATAAAGTGTTAAACGCAATATAGCAATTATAATTACCATTACGAAGTGTAATATAGTGTGGCGTTTAACTCCAACAGAAGAGAAAAATAAGGCTTCATATTATACCAGTGGTCGGTTTTTAGTTGCCACAGATCTTTTAATGAAAATTAATTGTTAAGGTATATGTTGTGAGCTTGTTGCAGCGATCAGCTTATAGAAACACTTTTTATCATTGTGTTAAAAAGTTGGTTGGGTGAATAGAGAAACATATAGAAGATTTATCCCTACACATTTAAATTTGATTGATCAGTCCGTCCTCTCTGAACACGTGTCATTACATATTTTACTGATCGTGACACGAAAGCGATCACACAGGGCCGACGAATTGGTGTAAAGGGACCAACACGTTGACTAAGAAGACCCACGCTCTGTTACGGTAAGTGGACCGCATTGAAGGAGACGGAATTGATTTAAAATCATGCTGGTGTGGGGATCGGACCTTGATACTGTCACAAACTGAATGCACCAACCATTATACCACTACAATAGACGCGGGTAGAAATTGATGCAATTAAAATCACGTGTCTTTTCGTCTTATAATACTGTATCACCGTATTTATATGTATGTAATGCATCAAAAAAATTTGCGGAAAAACGATCTCTGTTTTTCCATAGCCAGTAAAAATTTATCTTGCTAAAAATAAAAGAATGAAAGGCTGTGATTTTAACATCAAAAGATGAAACGATCGCATATCAGTAGCTATCAATATGTTCTCCAGTGTTATCATAAACATTTTCTTTCTTTCCAAGGGAAAACAACAAAGTCTGTTCCTTTTGTAAGTAAAGAAAAACAAGAGAATGTTTTTCTTTTAAATTGTTTCTTTTTATAGTCAATTTGTCCTATTTTAATTTTTATATGACGTCATAATGTGATCAAATTATAACTAACAAGCAAACTGGAAACCATATATTTTCAAATTCTTAATCATTAATTTCCGCTGTTCTGTACAATTGGATGGTTCTATTCTGGAGCTAATTTTAATTTATTATGAAGAAGTAAAAAACCATATGGTTACAGACTAATTCTTTATCATTTTAGGCTGAACACAAACACACACGACAACTGATTAACGTTGCATGTTACACTGATGTAGCAAACAAACTGTTGACGCAAGCTGTCTTGTATAAACCACGTGATGGACACGTGTCTCTCATTAAATATGATTGGTGATAATCATATTCGCTCCGCCTCCTTTACATTTAAAGATGTAATCAAATATTTCCATTAAATGCTATTTTTTGTGGAAGTGGCGCCTCGTCTACCAAATATGCGGCTGATTAACCGCCGTTGTCTTAATAATTATGACCAGTATTGTAGATAATATTTCAGAATCTCTCGTTTCTGGTAACGAATTGCAGTTTGCAATTTGACTGGACACTTTAAAGATAAGCCTTCAGGGATCAACGAAATGTAAATTTTTTATGTTATAAACTACAATACGCGAAACTTTCCAAACACAAACGAAAGTTTCTTTCGAAAGAAAAGGTGCAACTTTCACATAATTTATAAACCAATAAAAGATAAGAATTAGTCTGTTGAAGTCGACTGGGTTGAGATTGGTAATATCTGCTTCCTCTTGTTTATGATTATGACTGCGGTTAGAACCTTTCCGGAAGCCTTATCGTTAAAAACATCAAAAAACAACTCCGACCAATATATTATTTTAGACATTATCTTTTTAAACTAAAAATGGTGTCTTAATTGAGTTCGTTAACCATTAGATCATAATAAACTGAAAGTATTATCATTAGCGGTTGATAGGTTACTCCTTCACGTATTAGATCAGCTGTTTTTCATTCATATAAAACAGGAGCAAAATATGCTTGGAGAAGGAGTTGTGCAAAAATCAGTTCAGTTTGGCGCTTCTGGTGTGGTTTGGTTTTTGAAGCTGTTGTTTTTTGTTTGTATATATCTTTGTTACACTTATCTGTCTCTCTAATTAGCTATTGAAATGTTATTTTCATATTGTATGTAGCATGGAATCAAAAATACTGACGCAAAAGAAAAGAGAACAATAATATTTATCAACATTATTTAAAATTTGCAGTATAAAATGCTTCTTTCATTCTTTGGCACTTTTCTAATATGAATGACCAGGTTTTAGGTTTTTGTATGGCAGACATTGGGATAATAAAATAATTATAGAAGGCATACTAGCTATAAACAATGTACTTATTTTCGTAGGTCAGTAAAGAAAACAACCTTTGCACTTTTATTAAAACCATGGTACACATTGGAAAAACATCTGCTTTCTGCAGGGAGGCGTATTTTTGGATATAGCTACAATGGGAACTTTAATCTTTAGTTTTATAATGATAAGATGATGACAATTCCAAAAGTAAGCTGGGGTTGATAAACAATGTTGTTATCTTTTTTTTTCTGTTAGAAAGAAACAAGCATCTCTTATGATGCGATCTGCTAGGAAATCATAACATTTGTCTTTTAAGATTTCATTGGAAAAATAATTTTGACTAAAGTAGTGTATATAAGATGACAAATGGGTTTAAAACTACATGATTTATCTCAACATTCAGCAAGTTAAATTGGGTTTAATACTGATGTGGTTTTAACAGTATTTCAAGTTTTTGTAAAAAACTGTTTCACGAAATTCTTCTATTTTTATTAAAAGTACATACCAGTATAAATATTTAATGAAAGGGAATGAATAGAAGTTCTGTTAGAAATATCTGTACTTTTCTTTTTTTCTGAAAAATTCATTTGCTGTGTTATAAAAAAAAGAAGCTATGCGAACAACAAAAAGAAATATTTTTCTTACAGAAATCTCTTGAAGTGGTTGTCTTGTTGGTTATTTTTTGTTTGGTGTTCAGCAAGTCATGTTATATTGAATCAGCCGCAGTGTTACATATATACATTCAATTTTATTTAAAGATGGAATATGTTACTGTTTTTCATGCTACTGTTTATCTGTCTACTGTAAGACATAAACAACGCATCATTTTTTTGTTTTTATAGAGAAATATAAGAATAAAAATATAAAGATAGAAGAAGTTGTGGTAACGAACTTATTGGTACTCAAAAACAAAAAGTGTTTAATAAGTTAAACTGAAATTATGGGAGCGTATTGCATATCCTGTTTATGGCTCAGTACAACTATTCTGTTTACATCAGGAATAATTTTCTCCATGTTATCGCCAGTTTGGTTTGAAAATTCGAATGTGACTTCATTTAAACCAAACACTACGAGCACTTCTACAAAAAAGTATGGTACATCAAGACAACAGAGCAATAAATATGGGACAGTAAGTCAAAAAGTCAATGCAATAGCAAGCTTTGGTCTGATAAGATACTGTAGAATCTCGGAATTAGACGATGTTATGGTCAAGTGTCAATTTTTTTCCAGCCTACAGGATATGCCAAGCATAGCATGGCTTATAACAACTATCATATTTTCGATTGGTATTGCCCTTTTTCTGATATCTGTTCTTCTTTCTGCGTTTGGAATATGTACAAGCAAACACAATAGTGATAAACTACGAATTGCTTTGGCATACCTACAGGTTATTGGAGGTAAGGACACATCTTGTTACTATGAAAGCAACTTCCAAAGTGCTGCTAGGAAAAGGATTTTTGTGCAATTTTGTTTTAGACAAATAAAAACTTTTCGTTTGTAACTTGCGGCCTAACTTTTATAGGTGTATGTTACTTATGCTCAAATCTTGACACTGTATTTTTATTTCTTTTTAGTTGTTTTTCTAGTAATTTCTGTCTTAATGTTTCCGCTTGGACTGGATTCCAAATTTGCACGAGATGTGTGTGGAAAAGACGCTCGTATGTACCTATCTGGAAGCTGTCAAGTTACGTGGGGATACGTATTAAGTATTATGGCAATATCGTTGACCGTGTTTTGTCCAATTCTGGCGAAATATTCAACAGAAATGAAAGAAGAAGAGAATGAATATGAATTTGAATACAAAAGTGACGTTATCTCCATATCACCAAGCAGCAATAGCAAAGTGATGACTACTGTGTAGAAACAAATTGGTCCACATTGGATCGCAACTGCCAGCTTCGTCTTCTCACCACAAGAAACGTTTTTGTAGTTAAAGTTTTTCTGGTAACGAATTCTGATGAGGATGAAATGTTTCAGTCTGGAAGTTAGTCATGTATAGCATTTCCTTAATTACACATGTAAATAAACCAAGTTAATTAGAATAAAGTGAAGTTGCTGTCGAGAAGTGAAAGAAACAATGAAATTGAATCATTGACATATATCATAAAATCATACAGCGACAAAAACCATGTTTTATTATCCTAAAAATAATATGTAATACTATGGCATGTATGGCTACATCCTCGGACATAAATTAGTAGAACAAAGGGTGGAATTGCGAAGATCGTAACTCCAAGAAATTGAGAACGTTGTTTCTATCTAAGTAATCCGAACTTATCGACGTTCAATTTTCAATGTTCACAGCAGATTTAAGATCTGACACCAGCAAATGAGATCCTTCTAGGTCGTGGAGCGGATTATAATGCACAGTGTGGAAAGTGCAGCATGGATATTTTCGACGTTGTTTACTTTGCCTACACCGCTGCAAATGTAAAACCTTCTCCACCATTTTGTTACATACCTAGAGAAACTGTCATGTACACAATTATTATGTCCAGGGCTGTAGACCATACAAAGGATAATATTTTTAATAATAATGACAAGATTTTAGAACAGATCGTTGCATATATTTTGTAAACTGCGTTGTAGCAGTTTGAACTTGTTGTGTTTTGCAGCTCTATTATTTTTTATTAATACAGCGTCTCTGATGAGTTTAATGATATAAGAGAAGCAATTTTATCAAGCTTCTGTCGTAAGTATTTCTACACTTCGACATTAAACAGATGCCTTTGTTTAGCAACTACATTGCTTCAGAACTATTAAAACAGGCTTCTTTGATTTTTTTTGTTTGTTTGGCAAGCTTAACACTAATTAAGAACAACAACTTTAAATATTTAGTTTCCCCTCCTCTCTAAACATTATCAAATTGTTTTAAAAGCATCCCTGTTGTGTTCTACCCTCCTTAAAATGAAAAAAAAAAACACTTTCTAAGTCATGTATATATATACAAAGAACTGCTTTTTATAATTTATAAAGGTAAAATCAATAGAGTTGTTATTTCAACAAAATTTAAAAGGTAAACATTGTGGCATTATGTCTACAATAACACAAAATCTAAGCTGAAAAAAAGCATCTGCTTGCGACAATACTTGCTTTCATTCTCATCCAGGATTACTGAGATTGAGGAAGTTCTTAAAATGTTCTTTGATCAAACTTCAGTCCAATATTATTTTAAAGTAAATTTATTCATGAACCACTCTTCAGAAATCCTTTTCAGCGGTAAAGCACGGAGTAGATGCGTTTTTAGTTTTTAAAAATTGTAGAATGTAAATGTAAATTTATAGTATTTATTTATTTCTTATATAAATTTTATCTGTAACCTGTTATTGTTGTTTCATGAGGTTGTCTAATTCATCTAATTCTCATTTCAAAATTGTCTGTTGGAACCAAGTAAAACACATATATGGGTGTAGAAAGTTCAAAAAGTAAACATTGTGAACATTGTGTGTAATATTATAAGTAAAAATAAGGCTAAACGTACATTTTCTGTAGATAGCCGATTTTTGTGGAAACTAGAAATATCTTTCAAAACATTTTCTGCACATTTTGTGGTTTTTCATGTGTAACATGATTTGTATTGTCAAGTAAATAATATAAACTTACTACACAATAAACCCAACACGGCACCCCGGATGGAGTACTTTGTGCAGGTGAATTGTGTTTCGCCCATCTCGCTAACAGTGGATGCCTGTTTAAGTTTGTTGTTTTTAAAGAAAATCAATTGCACTCAACTTTGATTCACTTGAAAATAAGTCCTAATGAAGCATAGCTTCGTGTAACGATAGGTGTAACCTAATCTCAGGTTATGAAGAACTTTAAGCTGCGATCTTGCCAAAGTACACATATCAACAATCACAAACGGACTAGGTCATTTGGCTAGTTGGTTAACGTTAAAATCTTATGCCTCTTTTTTCTGACGTAAATTTGTTCTATTATTTCTATTATTAAGCCTTAGCAGGCCGTCAGGTTAATTGCTTCCTAGTCCAGACATGGTAGAAACTGCTATTGTCAATTTCTAATGCTGTTTACCTGATCTACAGCAAAGCTTTGGAAGATGTGTAGACTAGGTGGTTCTGTTTGTCTGTTTCAAGAAAGAGTCAAAAATCGGGTTTTTGCAATAATATTATACTTCGGATTGTAGATATCTAACGCTCTGAAAAGTTTAATACTTAGCTTTAAATAAAACCTACCAATCCAGTCTCAACATCATCATAACTAAAATAGTTACCAAGCAGTTTGATATAAAAAATCTACGCTTTTAAAAAGCACAAAAGCTACAAAGTCTGCCGGTAAAAAAAATGTTTGTACTAACTCATAAAATTAATGAACTTTTAATTTGCTACTCGTGCTTTACAAAACAAAAGGTAACTCGTAATTTATGGACTTAACGCATAACGGAGAACTCGTAACTAGTGGTTTTGACGCGTAACGAACAACTTGTAACTTGTGGATTTAACGCGTAACGGGCAACTCGTAATTTGTGGATTTAACGCGTAACGGGCAACTCGTAACTAATGTCTCATGATTTAGTAAAGCATAAACTAAAAGGTGTGAAAAGAACGAAAAGAAAGTGGCGCTCAGAGTTTTACTTAGCTTCAGTTACAAAATTTAGTCGTAGCTTGGTTACAAAGGAAAGAAAATAGTAAAGTGAAACGACCAACTGTAGTATCGAGCCAAAGTTCATTACTTATTGGCCACTCAGGGGTAGTTCTGACTATTTTAATTTTTTTTGTTATTTATTATTATTTGTTCCAACTATAACAAGTTCATTCGTGTATTACATTGTAGTCTTGTTTACGTCAAAAAAGTGATATAAATTTCTACGCTATCATTTTAGTCGCTGATTTAAAAGAAGTTTTTGCAACCCAACTCATTTTTTTTCGAAAAAACACAAAATAACCAAATATTTTTATTATAATATTTTCCCACGTCTGTTTGTTGTGTTTTCATATGAAAAAAAAAAATCAATAAAATTTCAACCAACCTTTCAATCTATCCAATTTTTTGTTGCGATTTAATGATATCTATATTTTTTTTTTTTAAAAGCGTCATCATCTTTTTTTAAAAACGTCACTGTTGGTCACAGCTTCCGTGGCGCAATTGGTTAGCGCGTTCGGCTGTTAACCGAAAGGTTGGTGGTTCAAGCCCACCCGGGAGCGAAGTACTTTTAACAAAAACTTGTAGAATTATAAGTATTTACGCGTTCTTGATTTTATAGATAAAATATATTTTCAATAGCGAAAGGTTTAATTTGGTATATTCTTTTCATGGGAAAGTGAATTATTTACAAGAAAAAAGGTAGTTGTTCAATATGCATTACCGCGATGTCAGCTTCCGTGGCGCAATTGGTTAGCGCGTTCGGCTGTTAACCGAAAGGTTGGTGGTTCAAGCCCACCCGGGAGCGCTAACTTTTATTCACACACACCTTTAGGTGGCTAGTGTTTGAAACGCAACTTCGGGAACGAAAAGTTGTTTGATGGCCCTGTTTATTTATTTTTTGCGCAAAAAGCGCTTCTTTTGCTTTCCGTACAAATGTTTGACTGATTTTCTCTGACATTTTGAATCTTATCGCACATGTGTTGATTGTTACACTGGTTACTTGTTGCGGATGTTGTATCTCTTTTTTTATTATATACTGTAGTCAATTGGGTATATATATTCTTTTGTTATTCATTGTTTTTGAAAAAAGATTTTTTGAAAGAAAAAGAATTTCAGGATTATTTTTAAAAATGAACTCTGATCACATTTACTGATTAGTTAATCGCAATATAAATATGAATAAACATGGCGATAAAAATTTTGCTATAAATAAGACAACTGCAATGGGACATTTTTTATCTCCGATCTGTACCCATTGGGTAACAAGTAAATGCTATTTTCTACTTCTTTTACAAAAGTTTCCCAATAAGTGTCAGAACTACCCCTGAGTGGCCAATAAGTAATGAACTTTGGCTCGATACTACAGTTAGTCGTTTCACTTTACTATTTTCTTTCTTTTGTAATCAAGCTACGACTAAATTTTGTAACTGAAGCTAAGTAAAACTTTGAGCGCCACTTCTTTTCGTTCTTTTCACACCTTTTAGTTTATGCTTTACTAAATCATGAGACATTAGTTACGAGTTGTCCGATACGCGTTAAATCCACAAATTACGAGTTGCCCGTTACGCGTTAAATCCACAAGTTACAAGTTGTTCGTTACGCGTCAAAACCACTAGCTACGAGTTCTCCGTTATGCGTTAAGTCCATAAATTACGAGTTACTATTTGCTTTGTAAAGCACGAATAGCAAATTAAAAGTTCATTAATTTTATGAGTTAGTACAAACATTTTTTTTACCGGCAGACTTAGTAGCTTTTGTGCTTTTTAAAAGCGTAGATTTTTATTGTGAAAGTTCTTTACAGTGTTTTTTTTTAAGTGACATAACCCTCTAAATGCAAGTACTGCTGCTACCCCTTACGATAGCACATTCGCACAAAAGCGCAGATAGTTAAAAAGTTTCTTGTTTCAACTGCCAGAAGTTCAGAATGAAAAAGCGTGTGAGTGTTCAAACCGTCCAAGTTTCTTGTTGCTAATAAAAGGAAAAAAATATTGTTTAAAATACATGTTACTTATCTAAAAAAATCCTTCTATCCTAAAATTTACCAAAAAATTGTTCAAAACGTTAACATTATTTATGATTACGTCATTATAAAGTTTGAGTAAGGCAGAAATCTACGTTAATAAATAAATAAATATAATAAACTGAGAATTTCTTTCTTTTTTAAAAAAAAGCCTAGCGCTCCCGGGTGGGCTTGAACCACCAACCTTTCGGTTAACAGCCGAACGCGCTAACCAATTGCGCCACGGAAGCTGACATCGCGGTAATGCATATTGAACAACTACCTTTTTTCCTGTAAATATTTCACTTTCCCATGAAAAGAGTATGCTAAATTAAACCTTTTACTATTAAAAATATGTTATCTTTAAAATCAAGAACGCCTAATTACATATAATTTTAAATTTTAAAAGTACTTCGCTCCCGGGTGGGCTTGAACCACCAACCTTTCGGTTAACAGCCGAATGCGCTAACCAATTGCGCCACGCAAGCACGCGCTGCTGATGTGAATTTAAAACGGGACTGAATAAAAACGATTTTGTGGCACCCACTAAATAAATGTGAAAACCTGGTGACATAACTGTTTCTAGCAACATTCTTACAAAGTATTAACATGGTTGTATTAAACGGATACTGACCGGTTTTGATATTGTACTGTGAAATACAAAGCCCGAGGTCAAAAGTACAGACTATACTAGCTCGAGGTCAAAAGTACAGACCGAGCTTGCGAGTTCTGTGCCCTTTTCAAATTCAGTATTGGACATTAGTAACAAGCGCTAAATATATGTTCTTGTTTTGATGAAAACCTTTGATATATAAGTACGACGGCTGACATTCCTTTAGAAATTATAAGAATAAAATAATGAGTATAAAATTATTAAGAAAAAAATATTCTAGAACAGTTTTTCTTTTGTACTACTTCTTTCTACCTAACTAATACCAAACGGAGAGTATGAAAAAATCCGATGATCTGATTGGTTCACGGCTCATTAAAACAGGATTTTGCATGGAGTCATTCTAAGCAATTTTGAAAGTCATTACTATATTAATACCATGACAATGTAAACAAAAAGTAAAACAGAAACAACAGATTTCCATAGCACACAAGAGAATATAAAAGTCGCTCACTTTAAACCGTATTTTTGTTTCAGTTCACATAAAAATTGATACGTAATTGTGTTGGGGTCTTACACAAATTTCAACTCGAACAATATTGAATTCCAAAAGTATCAAAAACCGAATATCTATTTTTTTTCTTCCTTGGTGACTTGTATTCAGGAAATAAAACAGATACCGGCTGGTTGTATTTTAAAACATGAAGTCCTCAGCAAACTCGATATGTAGGTTTGTCCTCGGACGTTGAATTAAACGGAACTGGTCAGTTATGGTTTTATCCGGTAAGTACATCTCATCTGGAAAAAAAAATTACTGATGTAAAACAATTCTCATTCTCAAGTCATCAATGCAGAAAAAACACATTTTTAAAGTTCAAGATTGTTTGATTTTTAACTACTTTAAAGGTTCACAAAACCAATTCGGATCATTGTTAAGCGAATTAAAGCAAAAATATGTTTTAGGTGAGCTGGCTTATATTCTTGTGTGCTCACCACGGAAATCTTTCTTTTATTTGTTTACGTTTTTATGGTACCATTTTAATAATAGCTTCCGAAATCAGTTAGCATGGTTTCATACAAAGCCTTGTTAAAATAAGCCGTAAACCAATCAAATCATGGGATCATCGAGGCAATAAAATATATTACAATCTGAACGAGTGTAAAAAATTTCCACAAATTGTGAGAAAAGTGCCGAAATTTACAACTTCCTAATTGTGACATCGAAATAATTTTTTGAGGAAACTAATAAATCAATTATGAAGAAATTAAAAATGTGTGTAAGCTAAAAGACATTTTTTTAGTGTTTTAATCTTTTACCTATGCAAAGCAAAATGTAAGAAACCACGAGTGTATTACGTAAACAACAAAATCATTTTATTGACGATTATCTCTTTTCTCGATTCTTTCTCCTTCAAGGTTCAATTTCTTCATTTCATAAAAAAGCGGATGGAAAATTCCAAATCCTTAGCTAGAACTGGATAAATTTTGAATCTCAATGATGGACACGACCTACGCAGCATAATCCTTTCACTACCTGGTTACGATTTTGGCTACAAAATCTATTGACCTTTGAACACTCTAGATCGGTGTTTAAATAGTGCACTGGATTTTCTACAAGATTGAGTGGTTTTAAGGCCACTCTACTTAAATGCGATGCAGCGAAACTTGTGAATTACATTTTTTCGACAATGCGGTACTTAAAGGTTTGATGTCGTTTCGTTAACTTGGTGATCTTCAGCCTTGGAGAAAAATGAAAATTGAAAAAATAAAAACAATGTCACCAAACTATAGTATACCAAGCCGAATTTGAAATTTTCAACAAATTAATTTTTAAATTGAACCTCCAAATAATAGTAATGATATGGGGCAACCAGAAATTCGTTAGTAAATGACATAGAGGGAGTAAATCATCATACGGGACAAAATACATTACGTGAAATAAAAACAAATTCATTCTCATTTTGTTCTATCGTATTTGCATTTGCAGATAAATATATACAATCCAATTGATTTTGTTAACAGTACACATGCGCTAATTCGAATGTCTTTAATTTGAACGTCTGCTATTTCGAATAAATTTCTTCTTCCCCTTGTTTTATAAATCTCTTCTGTGTAGCAGGATTCAAACATTTGTTTATTCAGATATTTATTTTCCTGATTCCTCAATTATCCGAATTAGCGGATGTATACAGTACATTACGCTGTCCATCATGAAATTCCGATAATTCTTTTTCTTTTTTAAAGCTAAACTCAAAAGAAATATCCGCTTTTACTGCTCTTGTTATTTTAACATCTAACATCTGTCCTCATCCCCTAACGCTGGCATATTGCAGACCCTTTGTAGTCATCATACATATAAAGAAACCTTGGAAAACAAATAATAACTAAATGTTAATGAGATAAGACAAAACGAGATATATTTTCCTGATTCCAAATTCCAATTTAAAGACACGAGAATTTTAAGGACACGAGAATTTTAGAAGATATGAGAAAGGATGACAGGGACAAGTGATAACTTGTTCTTGAATAGTAATCAGACTGATTGTCTTTCTAATCTCAAACTGTGTGGTAAATTTAAAATACAATTGTTGGACGTGAACCTTAGGTTGTCACACATTTGGTCTATATGCTGCCGCATTTTCTCTTTGATAAAATGAAGAAATAAATTTTTTTGAAAGGTCCAATTTCAATATTTTTTACTTCCTTAAGCTAAAACAGGATAACAGTGTCACAATTCTTGTGCATATTTGAGAGTCATTTTAGCCAGTTGTTAGATTTTCAAAGCACGAACTTTTTTAATAAAAGATAAATCATATTTTAAAGTTATATACAATGCGTGTAAATAATGAATAAGTTATAAACGAAGTTGGATGTAAAAAAATAGATTAAATGCTAACTATTTACAGGTGTATATTTTAATAATAACAATAATAATTTGAATGCATACAGTTATTTAGAGTGCGTCTAAACATGTGGCACGCCTTTTCGCGCATGCGCTTCTTTACGCGTGTGATGACAGGATAAACATCCTTTTACATCCAAACCGATCGAGTGCTAATAAACGTATTTAGAAGAAATGGCGACGAAATACTTGCTTGTTGTAGCAAATTTCACATTTTATAACAATTAGAAACTCGTGTTTATATTTTTTAATTTCTCTTTTTGATTCTAATTTATTTAGCCTTAATATTCATATTTCTTCGTGCTTTTTATAGTTGGTAAGCACTAACTACTTTGCTTTGAACTTGGAACACCATTCTATCATTCTCTGTTGCATTAATTATTCCTTTTTCTGTCTTTTCACACCAGTGTTGAAGTATTCCTGAAACAACCAAACAGAAACATATTATTATTTTTATTATTCATTTATAAATATATTTTTATTTTAATTTTAATATTAATACTTTAAATTGGTCATGCCTCAAAAAAGTTACAGTTACTTGTGCTTTGACCTTGCAGACAAAATAAGAATATTCATCAAGTCTGATTTTCCACTTAATTATATTGTTATGGATGTTAAATTTAGTTTCAGTTTCTAAGAGAATGCAGTAGGACTTCTTACCTGGCACGAGGTACAGCTTTTTCTTTCTTGTCAACAGCTAAATAAGTTAAAACATACAGAAATACATATAATGTTCAAAGAGTTATATTGTCAAAGTTATGTTAAGCCTCCGTTACTCAAGTCGCAAAGAAAGTCGCCCCTAAATTTAGTATGGTATACTGAGTCAAAATATAAAGTGTATGATCAGAACAAATGAATTGAAACGCAGCAAGAATTCCATCTGACCACAAACTAGATTAAAACTAAACAAAGCTAAGTTAAATTAAAAAGTTAAAAAGCAAGTTAAATCTATCTACCTCGCTTACGAGGAGTGTTCGTGCTCTCCCTCGTTGTTTGTTTATATTTAGATTGGCGTCCAGTCAAATCCGATTTTTCACGCCTAATTACCATTTTGCCCGAAATATCTGACTTCTCTCGAACAAGCCTAGGCGAGCCTGTGTTCTCCAAGTTTCGTTTGCGTATTCTGGATATACTGGCTCCGTCCATAGATTTGGATCGTTGAATAACTGGTCTAGGTATGCGTGATTTATTGCCCATAGAGTCCTTTCTACTAAGTAAAGATTTTGGTATCCCCGATTTTCTTTGCGTATCCGCAATCTCGGTTTGTGTTGACATGTTCATGGAAGGAGGCTGAACACTCCTCGTGGCAGGTTCCGATCGTAAAGAATTAAGCGATTGATTTGAAGACGACAATGACGGGGATGCTCCACGCCTTCTCACTTGATTGCGGCTTTCCGACTTCTTTCTTGATACGGAGTTACAGTTTGTATTTAAGCCTTGGTCCAGTGAACCTGATAAATGTTTTGGTGTACTTTTACTTCGTGAACGTTGTTGCGTTTGACCTTTACCTGTACAAAAAAGAAATATGTAAGTAAATGCGCAAAAGATAAAGATAACACTTTCAGGTAGTCCTGTTAACTATCGTTTCACGTTAAATGATCATTTCGCTTTGGTATCTATGTGGAGATAGAGATAAATCGTTTTTCCAAAAGAAAGCAAACAATACAACAAAATTAATTCCATTTGTAAAGAAAGATCAGATGGGAAGTCTATTTCTAATTTACATGCCTTTATGTCTATGATCTGTTTGTTAAAATTTTTAAAGCAACGACAATGGCTTGGCTTTGCTACAATCCTGATCAAAATATGTTGAGACAAGACAGTTAAGTTCGCAATTGCATAGACTATTTCTGCATTAGATTCACGCATTTTAAACTTGTCAATGTTCAGGACTTAGGATCTTCGGTTATTTGATCAAGTCTAAACTCTTAAATGTGCTATTTCTTGTTGGCGTCAACATGGATATTTTTCACGAATTTCAGGGCCTTTGTGGACCATGTGGATTATTTCGTAGTGCTGGTACAATAAAGAATACGACTAGCAACTTTTAAATGCTGTCTGCCTGTACTACGTGTGTGCACATATTGCGACGTTGGAGCCTGTGGACTAAAGCGCATTGAACGTTTGACGCTTTTGTCTATATTTCAAAAAAGCTGCCTTTGTCTCAATATTACTGCCTAACATTGTTACTTGTAAAGAAAGGTATTCTAAAACAGCTACCGCAAGTCCGTGAAGGAAGGAAGTTTTGAAACTGTCAACATTGTTCATATCCAGGCGGACTGCAAAAGTCAAAGAAGTAAAAAAAAACATTCGCAGTCATGTGACCACATCTCGGTCCCGAGAACAGATCGTGCCCCCAACCTTATTTACAGCCTGCACTATCAAGTATTTACCTCTTTTTTGCGGTTGCGGCGTGAGGTAATCTTTCTTTTTTGTCTTTCTTTGGATAGCATCGGACGTATGACCTCTTCTCATAACAAACTCGTCAAGAGGATGATGATTTTCAGTGTCGGTATTTGTTACCGTCATTCGACGTTGTTTTAACGTATTTAATTGACAACGTAACCACCTGTCGCCTCTGTTATCGTAAATTGACGGGTCTTTTAACGTCAAGTCAAGAGTTGGTTTTTTGTTTTCAAGTAATTTAAGTTTGCTGTCTATTTCTTCGATTGATTTTGTAAAAGAAATAGCGACATCGGAATAGCTTGACGTCTCCTCCATTCCCGCATTGGCGCTGTTGCTTAAGAATGAATTCTTGCAATAATTAAGACTTTTCCGACCTATATCTTCACACGAACACTAAAAAAAACAAGGTTGTAATAACTTGATGGATTTTTTGATCAGAACACATTTTAATAATACTCACATCTATTCTGGAAGATTCTAGACTGCCCGAACCATCACTGCTTTCAGAGCACATACTCCATGTATCTGAGGAGGTTGTGCTGTAAGGATCTGATTTTATACTTTCTCTCTTCTGTGAACTTTTCTTACGCTGTGGAAGACTATTGTTATTGTTTGCCACTGGTGATACATTGTGTCCATTATTGTCAATGTTGCCTACGACAAATACATAGTTGCAAATAATAAATCAATAAATAACATATCTACTGGACCTTGGTTGTATTTCACGCAACCCATGCTTGTCTGTCTGACTGTGGCGAGGTGTTTTAGATGGAGATGAGGGTTTGCACTTATATAAAAGAAAAGTACCTGCAATCTTTGTTCTACATGGATCATGTTTTGTTATATAATGATCAAATGTATCCCAACCTCCTCCGATTCGAACCATCACGTGTTTACGCATAACCTAAGAAAATTAATATTTTTTTTGATTAGGAAAAAATTTTAAATAAAGAAAGGAGAACTTTTGGTAACAATTTTAAAAATGTGGTCGAACTTACCCTAACAAATATAAGTGTATCATTTCTGCCGAGTTGATATTTTCCTTCTGCTAATTTTTTAATTGGAAATCGGTCGTAACATGTGCATCTATTGACGATATTGCGCACCTGAACAAAGTGGACATAATAACACAAAAAAGTTGGAACATAGATAAAAAATAGTTTAAGTGAATTCTATCAACAGAAAATGCGGGTAATTTCTCTGACCGATGAGAGAAGGATCTCCTTGAACTTTTCCCACTAAACCTTTAATGTTCAAGAAATGATAAACGTTGAATAATAATTACTTACCATTGTATCCAAATTATTATTTTCTTCTAAATCTATTGGTTTTGGAGGTGGCCTTCCATTTTTTCATTTTCTTTATCTTTCTCTATTTCTTCATCAATTTCTTTTTCAAACTTTACAATTTCAGGGGGTTGCACACCAAACTTATACGCTTTGCGTGCAACATCCAACAAAGTCAATACGACCGATTTTTCGTTTTTATGTGAAACTAAATCTTCACTTTCAAATAACACAACATCTGGAATACCAAGTTCTCTACACCATGAGATAAAATTCGCAACGTTGTCACGTGCTACGAATGATCGAGGCAACGCCCCTTTTTCGGTATAGTACACTTCTTTAGCAGGAATTTTGAGATTTTCTTGCGGATTTAGTATCGAATATTCTTCAGCATATCGTTGTATTAACCTAGCCTGTTGACACAATATAACACCATTTTCAAGGCTTTCTAAAAAATGATCCGGTTTGACAGTAACATGAAATGCTAAACTTGAGATCCACTCTGATAAATCTTCTCTCATGGCTTGCAAAAATTTGGCTAACCAATACTGTCGAAGAACTGTTTCTTGTTTTCTGTATTCGAGATCAGAAATGCCATTGGTTGGTTCGTCCTGCGTCATTATGTGTTCTGCAAAGTATTCCGTCAATTAATTTATTCAACGTTCTATTAATTATTCTAGAAAATAACACATTTTCGAATTTTAATATTATAAAAAATATTTTGTTTTATTCAGAAATGACGAAGAACGACTTAGATGTGCTGATAAAAGAAATTCAAAGAATGAGGCCATGATTTTTAAAATTTTCAGACCAAACTAAAAACTTTATCACAAAATAGCTGAGAAATATATAGTAATAAAAACTTGATTAGGAATGTATATAACTAGATGATGAGTTTTTTCCTTCTTGGGTCTTGTTAGAACATTTCCCTGATATAAAATATAAGTATACATCAATGGTAATCTTAAGTATTGTCAAAAGAAATGCATTTTAAGATGAACGACAACATATTACATATAAAAACAATAAATGTTTTCCTGTTCTTAAACCTCTTTCCATCCTCGTGATACTGTATATACCACGTGGTTGCACAACGAGGATTTAAAAATCAACCATCGCTGTACGAAGTATTGTACCCACAATGCAATCGTTGAGTACCCACAAATCACAAATATTAAACATTTTATTCAGTAGTAAAAATAATCAATCAATATTTGAAATATAACGAAATGTGAAGACAGAAACCTTTCGAAGGTATGATATGAGAACAAAAAATTGCTTATTGAAGAAATACGTGTAGAAACTGTTAATGCTATCAGCCGTCTGATATTTTATCAAAACTTTATCTTCACATTAAAAAATTTTGAAAAAAATTACGAAATTACATGCTTCGATCATTTATTCATTATTATGTCTTGATGATCCAAAACAGAGAGCATATTATTTCATAATTTCAATTTTGATAGACAATTTTATACAAAACGTCAACTTTAAATAGTAACAAATAACAAAATATATGTACGATATTTAATAAATTTGTTTTTCAAAAATTTGGAGAGAAGGAAAAAAAAGCTGGGTGCGACACATGAAATTTTTACACCTGACAAGTTTCCTGCCTTCATTAAAAATAAATGAAATGAAAATTATGACTTCATAATGACGATAGGCCAAGAAAAAATATAACAGAACGCGAAAAGTTAAATACCTCCATTTTTTGACAAGATCTAGCTACTTACTGTTTCACCGTCTCACTGTCTTCGCTTAGGATAACGTTGTGAATGATAACTTTGTTGAAATCATCGTTTTTAACTTTTTTTTTTAGATTTGATGAGATTTGTTATCAGTGTATACATTTTGGTTGACGTGTAAACAAACGTGCTCAATGTCAATTTCGTCTAGAAACTCTTCACCGTAGAGGATATTTTTTGTTTGTTTCCAAATTGCACTTCTTTAAAAATCTGTCGATCTTAAAAACATTCTTTACTCAAAAAGAATTCTGATTTGTGATGCGACATGAGACGCAAGTGTGTGGAAATTTATTTCTCTAAGTAATCGAAATATTATCTCATGAGGTCCAAGTTGGTTAACCACCTCTAACCACCTCTGTTATTACTTCCAAAAAAATTTATAACCTTCCAAACC
>JASGCC010003094.1:0-25310 GCA_030067915.1 Hydractinia echinata | reverse complement strand
ACCGCAGGAGATTTTCGTAAATCGTATAGTCGCAGCTCGCTAAGAAAGTAAGCAGGGAGTTAAACTCATTTCCACGTACAAAGTTAAAATTATTTTGCTATGTCGTACCGTCAGTGCAATCCTGGAGAGTAAAACCTAGCACCATGAGCAAACTATGCCTTAGTAATTCGAAAAACCCATATTTATCCGATTTTGGATGAGGTGGACACGCCTACGACCACGAAAATGAGAAGGCAGTTTATTAGCAGTAAATTAGCACAAGGAAAGGATCGCCGGACAACGAAAACCCCGCGACTCCTCCGTAAATTCCGGACTGGCCCGTATAGTCGATATGTATACAAAGCGAATAAGCAGGGAGTAAACTCATTTCCTCAGAACGATCCTTGCTTAATAATATTTTCACCACTAAACACCATTGAGACCTTGTAGTTCTCAAAATTTCATCTTTGATGAGACGCCGGAATGAAAACAGTTTAATCGCCGGCAACCAATAAAACCCACGATTTCCCGTATATATTCCCCAGGGAATCGGCCCGTATAGTCGAATGTAATACAAAGAGAAGTAAGCAGGCAGTAAACTTCATTTCCCGAAACATTTTAAAAAATTATTTTTTCAAACCGCTAAAATCCATGGACTTGTAGTTTTAAAAAATATTTTCATTTTTGATTGAGGACGCGAATGAAAGCAGTTTAATCCCGGCAACCGAAAGCCCGCATTTCCTGTAAATCCCGTATAGTCGAAATGTATACAGGAAAGTAAACAGGGTAAACTTCATTTCCGAACGATTTTTATTAAAATTATTTTTTCACCACCTAAAACCCTGGAGACATGTAGTTTTCAAAAATAATTTCACTTGTTGATGAGACGCCCGAATGAAAGCAGTTTATTCGCCGGCAACCGGAAAACCCGCGATTTCCCGTAAATCCCGGGATTCGGCCGCGTATCGTCGAATGTATACATAAAAGTAGCAGGCAGTAAAACTCCATTTCCCGAACAGTTTTTACTAGAAAATTAAAAAAAAAGGTTGCGAAGCATTACCGCACGTTGCAAGCAATTGAAGCCCAAGCCAATAGTAGTGCTTTTTGTTTCTCTTTGATATAATACTGCAGCTGATATCTGGGAATACACAAAACTGAATATCATAGACGTAGAAAACCCTGGGCACGAGGTTGTAAAATAAACTCACCGCGGATCAACAAGCAACTCGTTTGCGCAAAAGTATGATTTGCAAAAATACAATATATATAGCGGATATTTCTTTCAGAAGATACGAGAAATTTAGATCGCGCGAAAACTAAAACAAAAACGATACTGAGAAATTTCGTAAACACCTCTTTCCACAGAAATATAAAATTAAATATTGATAATAATCACAATATGTCAGTGTTGGCCAACGTAAATCCAACATTGATGAAGCTTTGCGCCAAAAATTCATGCAAGTTAATACCTTTTAATAAGTTAAAACCTTATTCTGAAGATACATCGAGTTGTGCAATCCGTACTGTGCGGAAATGTCACGAATTAAAGGGTGGCGCGTCGTAAGGTACACTCTTTGAACCGAACGCAGATATAAATAAGAGACTTTCGCGTTAACGATTTCGGAGATGAGAAGGCGAACGAAGCCAGCTTGTGGTTGTTTTTTTTTCACGTAAAAATAACGGCACTAGTTATGAAAACGCATTCTTGAAGCCGGAATCTGCTGCAATGAGTTTTCGAAAACTCACGGGAAAACAATAAACAAAAACAAACATCTACCGAAACGAAAACAATTTATTAACTTTATCAAGATTATAAAACAGCTTCAAATTTTTGAAAAGGAAAACAAATACAACGCGGTGTGAGGTTTCGCTTTCTTCCTTTTTATCTCACATATTGAGAAAGATAAATCTCTCGCTCTCATTGTACGCAATCTAAAAAAACAGAAACATTTTATATAGTATATATATTATATATATAGTAAAGTCCCTAAATACATTAAAAATCCAGTTGCTTTGAGGGACGATATTTAGAGCTAAATTTCTAAACTAATATACAAATAATATTCATTTTTTGGAACAGAGTGCTCAAAAAGTGTTTACTAGATACAATATGCTTGATATAATTAATATAAAGTCATGCAACCTGTTTACTTTGGAGGGTTGTCTTTTCTGGTGGATTGTAGTTCAGTCGGTTAGAGCGTTCACTTCATATTCATATGGGTTCAATCCACATAACAGTTGTTGCTTATTGAACAAGAATTTAAAAAGGTTTCTGTAGCTCAAATGGAAGCTTTTAACACTCTAGAACCGTCTATGTTGTCTCCTGAAAAAAATGACAGGTAAATTTATTGAATTAAGAGGCTAACCACATAAAATAAGATCACTACTTTTTGTGGCCAAGACAAACAGATTGAAAGCACTGTTTTTTCATTGGAAAGTACACAAATTGTATTTAAAATTTTGCCAAGCTTGCCCTTATGGCTTTTTTGGCCAGTTGGACACGCATACTAATCTACCATACACTGAACAACAAGTTACGAAAAACACGAAAATTGAATTAATGTCTATTACGTGGTTTCACATTCTTAAGGGTCATTCAAGAGTAGTTTTATGTATCATAACTAGCTATAAACCACATTATTGTAAAGTCTCATGAAACACAATGCAAAAACATAGGGTTGGTAAAAAAATTGATAAGCCCTAAATATTTTTAATCTTTTAAATATTTTTTATATATAATGTCAAACTTAAATCTCCAAAAAACACAATGCAAAAACATAGGGTTAGGCGGTGATACACGATCCAATTAAATCGAATTCGATTAGTCGAATTCGACAAATTGGATCGTGTATCATGTTAAAAATTCATATGCTTCGGCATGTTCAGACTTGTCGAATTCGATTTTAAAAATTCGGACGCGTTCAACTTTTTCGATTTAATCGAGAGGTTTTAACCAATCAAAATGCTTAAAATAGTACATCAAATGTGCGTTCAGAAAAAATGTGAGTTTCTATATGAAAAATAAACATTACTAGAGGATTTTAAAAACATTCAGTCTTCAAAAAAAGAATAAAAAAAGAATTAACGAGATTTTATCAGGATGGATGTTGAAGAAGCGCTCTTGGAGCTTATTAACAGAAGACATCCAAAGAAATTAAAATAATCTCTTGCTGTAACCAAAATTCGTTTAGTAAAAATAACACACCTCCGTTTCTAACGTTTCTTAATTTTTAGTTGAAGTTTCAATTTTATTTTAATGCTAAATATAATATTGACAAATCGAATTCGATAAATCGATCGTGTTACACTGCCTTTTAGATGTGTAAAGAAAATGATGAAGTCCTAATTTTTTTCTTTTTAAATATTTATATATATAGTTGTCCAAACTTAATCTCCCAAAAACAATAATTAACATTAAGGGTCGCCACCATTATCAACAAAAGTCAATTGGTAATTTTGTGACTTCACACTTCGTACGTACATAGCTCACTTCTTTGAAAAATTTATTGCAAGGTCGAGTGTTGAAGAATTTAAACAACATGCAAAAGTAGGTAAAAAAAGTAAAACTTCCAGGTAAAGCCACTGTTTGATAAAATAGTATACAATTAAGAACAATATATATCAGAAAAAAGACGCTAGTTAGCAACATTACAAAAGTTTTTAAACCACAAATGAGCAAATAACCTTAAAAAAGAAAATGAAGAGGTGTATTTTCCTGTTAGTTTCGATTGGTGACTTAAATTTATTTCCACGATGCAACAAAAAAAAGAGGAACTTGAGTTTATAAGAAATAATTTAAACAATATTATAAAAAAATTTAAAAGAAAAGAAAAGTTTTGTTTTAATATACTTGTGGATTGAAATTTATTTTTCTGACTGTAGCTAGAGAGCTAGCTAATGATTTGATTGAAGGATGAAGCAAAAAAATATTTCCAATGGTGGCCTCAGGAACTAAAAAGTATTTAGTTAGCTAGCTAACATCAACCAAGAGGAAAAACGTAAAAATAACTTTCAAATCATCCATAAGTTACCTTCGCATGAAAAGGATACCACAAACAGGCCAATTCAAGGCTGATAATTTGGTAACTTTAAAATCTTCTTTTTAATGAAGCGATTTTAATAAGCTGAATTCAAAGAAAAGGAAACAAGCTTTCCAACTATGCATAATTCAAATTAGCCGATAGCCGTTTTCTGATTGCTTGAGTGTACTTCTCAGTCTTTCGCTCCCGGCAAACGGAAAAATCGGGAAATCACGGGGGGGGGGGTACGAAAGACGGGGGCAGGGGGTACAAAGCCATTTATTGGCATTTTTAGCTACCTTTTAATTAGAGCTGCTCAGTCCAAACTATTTGTTCTATGAAAAGAGCAAAAAAATAAACCTACTTTTTCGTGAAAAAAATAATCAAATTTTATTTCTTTACCCTGATTTTATATGATTTTTTTTCTATCGAACTTTGTATGAGAAATCTTAAAGTATCTACTTAGGTATAACCCGCGGTGTAAGCAATAACGTGCTCCACATATTTTCGCTGTTCGCTTTGTTAATTTTTGGATATTAGAGGCCGAATGAAGCAGTTTAACATCGCCGGGCAACCGGAAAACCCGCGATTTTCCCGTAAACCGGTAATAATTGAATGTAATACATGAAGAAAGTAAGCAGGCAGTAAAACTCATTTCCCGAAACAATTTTTACAATTATTTTTTTCACCGCAAAAACCCATAGAGACTTGTAGTTTTTCAAAAATAATTTCATTTTTTGATGAGACGCCGAATGAAAAGCAGTTTAATCGCCGGCAACCGAAAAACGCCGCGAATTTCCCGGAAATCCCGTATAGTCGAATGTTTACAAAGAAAGTAAGCGAGGGAGTAAACTCATTTCTCCGAACGAACTTTTTTAAAATTATTTTTTCCAACCACTAAAACCCATGAAGACTTTAGTACGTTTTCAAAAATAATTTCATTTTTGAGAGGACGCCGAATGAAAAGCAGTTTAATCGCCGCGCAACCGAAAAAGCCCGCGATTTTCTGTAATCCCGTATGAGTCGAATCGTATACAAGGAAAAGTAAGCAGGGAGTAAACTCATTTCCCGAACGATTTTTTAAGAATTAATTTTTTCACCTAAAACCAGGAGTACTTTGTAGTTTTCAAAAAATTTTTCACTATTATGATGAGACGCCGAAATGAAAGCAGTTTAATTCGCCGGCAACCGAAAACCCGCGATTTTCCCGTAAATCCACGGGATCGGCCGTATGTCGAAATGTTTATAAACAATAAAAGTAAGCAGGCAAGTAAACTCATTCCCGAACCAGTTTTTACTAAGAAATTAAAAAAAAAGGTTGCGAAGCATTACGCACGTTGCAAGCAAAATTGAAAACAGCCAATAGTAGTGCTTTTTGTTTCTCTTTGATATAATACTGCAGCTGATATCTGGGAATACACCAAACTGAATATCATAGACGTAGAAAACCCTGGGGACGAGGTTGTAAAATAAACTCACCGCGGATCAACAACAACTCGTTGCGCAAAAGTAGTGATTTTTTGGCAAAAATACAATATATATATGCGGAATATTTCTTTTCAGAAGATACGAGAAATTTAGATCGCGCGAAACTAAACAAAAACGATTACTGAGAAATTTCGTAAAACCTCTTTCCACAGAATTATAAAATTAAATATTGATAATAATCACAATATTGTCAGTGTTGGCCAACGTAAATCCAACATTGATGAAGCTTTTAGCGCCAAAAATCCATGCAAAGTTATACTTTTATAAAGTTAAAACCCTTATTCTGAAAGAAATGCAATACATCGAGTTGTGCAATCCGTACTGTGCGGAAATGTCACGAATTAAAGGGGATGCGCGTCGTAAGGTACACTCTTTCAACCGGAACGCAGATAATAATAGAGACTTTCGCGTTAACGATTTCGGAGATGAGAAGGCGAACGAAGCAGCTTGTGGGTTGTTTTTTTCACGTAAAAATAACGGCACTAGTTATGAAAACCGATTTCTTGAAGCCACGGAATCTGCTGCAATGAGTTTCGAAAACTCACGGGAAACAATAAACAAAAACAAACAATCTACCGAAACGAAAACAATTTATTAACTTTATCAAGATTTATAAAACAGCTTCAAATTTTGAAAAGGAAAACAATAACAACGCGGTGTGAGGTTTCGCTTTCTTCCTTTTTCTCACATATTGAAAGATAACATCTGTCGCTCTCATTGTACGCAATCTAAAAAGAAACAGAAAACATTTTTATATAGTATATTATATTATATATATAGTAAAGTCCCTAAATACATTAAAATCCAGTGCCTTTGAGGGACGATATTTAGAGCTAAATTTCTAAACTATATACAAATATATATCATTTTTTGGGACAGAGTGCTCAAAACGTGTTTACTAGATACAATATGCTTGATATAATTAATAAAGTCATGCAACTCTGTTTACTTTGAGGGTTGTCTTCTTTTGGGGATTGGTAGTTCAGTCGGTAGAGCGTTCACTTCATATTCATATGGGTTCAATCCCACATAACAGTTGTTGCTTATTGAACAGAAATTTAAAAGGTTTCTGTAGCTCAAATGGAAGCTTTTTAACACTCTAGAACCGTCTATGTTGTCCCTCCTGGAAAAAAATTGACAGGGTAAATTTATTGGAATTAATGAGGCTAACCACATAAAATATAGATCACTACTTTTTGTGGCCAAGACAACAGAATTGAAAGCACTGTTTTTCATTTGGAAAGTACAAATTGTATTTAAAAATTTGCCAAGCTTGCCCTTATGGCTTTTTTGGCCAGTTGACACGCATACTAATCTACCATACACAAAAGTTACGAAAAACACGAAATTTGATTAAGGTCTATTACGTGGTTTCACATTCTTAAAGGGTCATTCAAGAGTAGTTTTTATGTATCATAACTTAGCTATACCACATTATTGTAAGCTCATGAAACACAATGCAAAAACATAGGGTTGTAAAGAAAATGATGAAGCCCTAAATATTTTTTATCTTTTTAAATATTTTTATATATATGTTCAAACTTAATCTCCCAAAAACACAATGCAAAAACATAGGGTTAAGGCGGTGATACACGATCCAATTAATCGAATTCGATTAGTCGAATTCGACAAATTGGATCGTGTATCATGTAAAAATCATATGCTTTCGGCATGTTCAGACTTGTCGAATTAGATTTTTAAAAAATTCGGACCGGTTCAACTTTTTCGATTAATCGAGAGGTTTTTAACCAATCAAAATGCTTAAAATATGTACATCAAATGTGCGTTCAGAAAAATGTGAGTTTCTATATGAAAAATAAACATTACTAGAGGACGTTTAAAAACATTAGGTCTTCAAAAAAAGATAAAAAAGAATTTAACGAGATTTTTATCAGTGAATGGATGTTGGAAGAAGCGCTCTGTGGAGCTTATTAACAGAAGACATCCAAAGAAAATTAAAATAATCTTCTTGCTGTAACCAAAATTCGTTTAGTAACAAATAACACACTCCGTTTCTAACGTTTTCTTAAATTTTTAGTTGAAGTTTCAATTTTATTTTAATGCTAAATATAATTTTGACAAATCGAATTCGATTAATCGGATCGTGTATCACTGCCTTTAGATGTGTAAAGAAAATGATGAAGTCCTAAATTTTTTTCTTTTTAAATATTTTTATATATATAGCTATGTCCAAACTTAATCTCCCAAAAACAATAATTACATTAAGGGTCGCCACCATTATCAAACAAAAGTCCACTTGGTAATTTGTGACTTCACACTTCGTACGTACATAGCTCACTTCTTGAAAAATTTGCAAGGTTCGAGTGTTGAAGAATTTAACAACATGCAAAAGTAGGTAAACAAAGTAAAACTTCCAGGTAAAGCCACTGTTTGATAAAATAGTTCAGATTAAGAACATATATATCAGTAAAAAGACGCTAGTAGCAACATTACAAAAGTTTTTAACCACAAATGAGCAAATACCTTAAAGAATGAAGAGGTGTATTTTCCCGTTAGTTTTCGATTGGTGACTTAAATTTATTTCCACGATGCAACAAAAAAAAGAGGCAACTTGAGTTTTAGGAAATATTTAAAAATATTATAACAAAATTTAAAAAAGAGTTTTGTTAATACTTGTGGATTGAAATTTATTTTTCTGACTGTAGCTAGAGGTAGCTAGCTAATGATTTGATTGAAGGATGACAGCAAAAAAATATTTTCAATGGTGGCCTCAGGAACTAAAAGTAATTTAGTTAGCTAGCTAGCTACATCAAACCAAGAGGAAAAACGTAAAAATAACTTTCAAATCATCCATAGCTACCTTCGCATGGAAAGGATACCACAAACATGCCAATTCAAGCTGATAATTTGGTACTTTAAAATCTTCTTTTTAATGAAGCGATTTTAATGAAGCGCATTCAAAGAAAAGGTACAAGCTTTCCAACTATGCCAATAATTCAAATTAGCCGATAGCCGTTTTCTGATTGCTTGAGTGTACTTCTCAGTCTTTCGCTCCCGGCAAACGGAAAATCGGGAAATCACGGGGGGGGGGTACGAAAGACGGGGGCAGGGGGTACAAAGCCAATTTATTGGCATTTTTAGCTAACTTTTATTAGAGCTGCTCAGTCCAAACTTATTTGTTCTAGTAGACAAAAAAATAACCTACCTTTTCGTGTAAAAAATCATTCTTATTTCTTTACCCTGATTTTATATGATTTTTTTTCTATCGAAATTTTGAGAATCTTAATAATTCTCTTGGTATACCTCGCGTGTAGCAAACGTGCTCCACAATTTCGCTTCGCTTTTTTTTAATTTTGAAATTAGAGGCCGAATGAAAGCAGTTTAATCGCCGGCAACCGAAAACCCGCGATTTCCGTAAATCCCGTATAATTGAATGTAGACAAAGAAAGTACAGGGAGTAAACTCATTTCCCGAACATTTTTAAATTATTTTTTCACCACTAAAACCCATGAGACTTGTAGTTTTCAAAAATAATTTCATTTTTGATGAGACGCCGAATGAAAGCAGTTTAATCGCCGGCAACCGAAAACCCGCGATTTCCCGGAAATCCCGTATAGTCGAATGTTTACAAAGAAAGTAAGCAGGGAGTAAACTCATTTCCCGAACGACTTTTTAAAATTATTTTTTCACCACTAAAACCCATGAGACTTGTAGTTTTCAAAAATAATTTCATTTTTGATGAGACGCCGAATGAAAGCAGTTTAATCGCCGGCAACCGAAAGCCCGCGATTTCCTGTAAATCCCGTATAGTCGAATGTATACAAGGAAAGTAAGCAGGGAGTAAACTCATTTCCCGAACGATTTTTTAAAATTATTTTTTCACCACTAAAACCCAGGAGACTTGTAGTTTTCAAAAATATTTTCACTTTTGATGAGACGCCGAATGAAAGCAGTTTAATCGCCGGCAACCGAAAACCCGCGATTTCCCGTAAATCCCGGGATCGGCCCGTATGGTCGAATGTATACAAATAAAGTAAGCAGGCAGTAAACTCATTTCCCGAACAGTTTTTACTAGAAATTAAAAAAAAGGTTGCGAAGCATTACGCACGTTGCAAGCAAAATTGAAGCCAGCCAATAGTAGTGCTTTTTGTTTCTCTTTGATATAATACTGCAGCTGATATCTGGGAATACACCAAACTGAATATCATAGACGTAGAAAACCCTGGGCACGAGGTTGTAAAATAAACTCACCGCGGATCAACAACAACTCGTTGCGCAAAAGTAGTGATTTTTTGGCAAAAATACAATATATATATGCGGAATATTTCTTTTCAGAAGATACGAGAAATTTAGATCGCGCGAAACTAAACAAAAACG
The DNA here is from genome assembly GCA_030067915.1 of Hydractinia echinata. NCBI lineage: Eukaryota > Metazoa > Cnidaria > Hydrozoa > Anthoathecata > Hydractiniidae > Hydractinia > Hydractinia echinata. The sequence goes on along the minus strand of JASGCC010003094.1, from coordinate 15,486 downwards.
ATTACTGAGAAATTTCGTAAAACCTCTTTCCACAGAAATATAAAATTAAATATTGATAATAATCACAATATTGTCAGTGTTGGCCAACGTAAATCCAACATTGATGAAGCTTTTAGCGCCAAAAATCCATGCAAAGTTATACTTTTATAAAGTTAAAACCCTTATTCTGAAAGATACATCGAGTTGTGCAATCCGTACTGTGCGGAAATGTCACGAATTAAAGGGGTTGCGCGTCGTAAGGTACACTCTTTGAACCGGAACGCAGATAATAATAGAGACTTTCGCGTTAACGATTTCGGAGATGAGAAGGCGAACGAAGCAGCTTGTGGGTTGTTTTTTTCACGTAAAAATAACGGCACTAGTTATGAAAACCGATTTCTTGAAGCCACGGAATCTGCTGCAATGAGTTTCGAAAACTCACGGGAAACAATAAACAAAAACAAACAATCTACCGAAACGAAAACAATTTATTAACTTTATCAAGATTTATAAAACAGCTTCAAATTTTGAAAAGGAAAACAATAACAACGCGGTGTGAGGTTTCGCTTTCTTCCTTTTATCTCACATATTGAAAGATAACATCTGTCGCTCTCATTGTACGCAATCTAAAAAGAAACAGAAAACATTTTTATATAGTATATTATTATATATATAGTAAAGTCCCTAAATACATTAAAATCCAGTGCCTTTGAGGGACGATATTTAGAGCTAAATTTCTAAACTATATACAAATATATATCATTTTTTGGGACAGAGTGCTCAAAAAGTGTTTACTAGATACAATATGCTTGATATAATTAATAAAGTCATGCAACTCTGTTTACTTTGAGGGTTGTCTTCTTTTGGGGATTGGTAGTTCAGTCGGTAGAGCGTTCACTTCATATTCATATGGGTTCAATCCCACATAACAGTTGTTGCTTATTGAACAGAAATTTAAAAGGTTTCCGTAGCTCAAATGGAAGCTTTTTAACACTCTAGAACCGTCTATGTTGTCCCTCCTGGAAAAAAATTGACAGGGTAAATTTATTGGAATTAATGAGGCTAACCACATAAAATATAGATCACTACTTTTTGTGGCCAAGACAACAGAATTGAAAGCACTGTTTTTCATTTGGAAAGTACAAATTGTATTTAAAAATTTGCCCAAGCTTGCCCTTATGGCTTTTTTGGCCAGTTGACACGCATACTAATCTACCATACTGAACACAAAAGTTACGAAAAACACGAAATTTGATTAAGGTCTATTACGTGGTTTCACATTCTTAAAGGGTCATTCAAGAGTAGTTTTTATGTATCATAACTTAGCTATACCACATTATTGTAAGCTCATGAAACACAATGCAAAAACATAGGGTTGTAAAGAAAATGATGAAGCCCTAAATATTTTTTATCTTTTTAAATATTTTTATATATATGTTCAAACTTAATCTCCCAAAAACACAATGCAAAAACATAGGGTTAAGGCGGTGATACACGATCCAATTAATCGAATTCGATTAGTCGAATTCGACAAATTGGATCGTGTATCATGTAAAAATCATATGCTTTCGGCATGTTCAGACTTGTCGAATTAGATTTTTAAAAAATTCGGACCGGTTCAACTTTTTCGATTAATCGAGAGGTTTTTAACCAATCAAAATGCTTAAAATATGTACATCAAATGTGCGTTCAGAAAAATGTGAGTTTCTATATGAAAAATAAACATTACTAGAGGACGTTTAAAAACATCAAGTCTTCAAAAAAAGATAAAAAAGAATTTAACGAGATTTTTATCAGTGAATGGATGTTGGAAGAAGCGCTCTGTGGAGCTTATTAACAGAAGACATCCAAAGAAAATTAAAATAATCTTCTTGCTGTAACCAAAATTCGTTTAGTAACAAATAACACACTCCGTTTCTAACGTTTTCTTAAATTTTTAGTTGAAGTTTCAATTTTATTTTAATGCTAAATATAATTTTGACAAATCGAATTCGATTAATCGGATCGTGTATCACTGCCTTTAGATGTGTAAAGAAAATGATGAAGTCCTAAATTTTTTTCTTTTTAAATATTTTTATATATATATATGTCCAAACTTAATCTCCCAAAAACAATAATTACATTAAGGGTCGCCACCATTATCAAACAAAAGTCCAGTTGGTAATTTGTGACTTCACACTTCGTACGTACATAGCTCACTTCTTGAAAAATGTTCGAGTGTTGAAGAATTTAACAACATGCAAAAGTAGGTAAACAAAGTAAAACTTCCAGGTAAAGCCACTGTTTGATAAAATAGTTCAGATTAAGAACATATATATATCAGTAAAAAGACGCTAGTAGCAACATTACAAAAGTTTTTAACCACAAATGAGCAAATACCTTAAAGAATGAAGAGGTGTATTTTCCCGTTAGTTTTCGATTGGTGACTTAAATTTATTTCCACGATGCAACAAAAAAAAAGAGGCAACTTGAGTTTTAGGAAATATTTAAAAATATTATAACAAAATTTAAAAAGAAAGAGTTTTGTTAATACTTGTGGATGAAATTTATTTTTCTGACTGTAGCTAGAGGTAGCTAGCTAATGATTTGATTGAAGGATGACAGCAAAAAATATTTTCAATGGTGGCCTCAGGAACTAAAAGGTAATTTAGTTAGCTAGCTAGCTACATCAAACCAAGAGGAAAAACGTAAAAATAACTTTCAAATCATCCATAGCTACCTTCGCATGAAAAGGATACCACAAACATGCCAATTCAAGCTGATAATTTGGTACTTTAAAATCTTCTTTTTAATGAAGCGATTTTAATAAAGCTGATTCAAAGAAAAGGAACAAGCTTTCCAACTATGCCAATAATTCAAATTAGCCGATAGCCGTTTTCTGATTGCTTGAGTGTACTTCTCAGTCTTTCGCTCCCGGCAAACGGAAAATCGGGAAATCACGGGGGGGGGGTACGAAAGACGGGGGCAGGGGGTACAAAGCCAATTTATTGGCATTTTTAGCTAACTTTTATTAGAGCTGCTCAGTCCAAACTTATTTGTTCTAGTAGACAAAAAAATAACCTACCTTTTCGTGAAAAAATATCATTCTTATTTCTTTACCCTGATTTTATATGATTTTTTTTCTATCGAAATTTTGAGAATCTCAATAGTTCTCTTAGTATACCTCGCGTGTAGCAAACGTGCTCCACAATTTCGCTTCGCTTTTTTTAATTTTTGATTAGAGGCCGAATGAAAGCAGTTTAATCGCCGGCAACCGAAAACCCGCGATTTCCCGTAAATCCCGTATAATTGAATGTATACAAAGAAAGTAAGCAGGCAGTAAACTCATTTCCCGAACAATTTTTAAAATTATTTTTTCACCAATAAAACCCATGAGACTTGTAGTTTTCAAAAATATTTTCATTTTTGATGAGACGCCGAATGAAAGCAGTTTAATCGCCGGCAACCGAAAACCCGCGATTTCCCGTAAATCCCGTATAGTCGAATGTATACAAAGAAAGTAAGCAGGGAGTAAACTCATTTCCCGAACGATTTTTAAAATTATTTTTTCACCACTAAAACCCATGAGACTTGTAGTTTTCAAAAATATTTTCATTTTTGATGAGACGCCGAATGAAAGCAGTTTAATCGCCGGCAACCGAAAACCCGCGATTTCCCGTAAATCCCGGTCGGCCCGTATAGTCGAATGTATACAAAGAAAGTAAGCAGGAGTAAACTCATTTCCCGAACGATTTTTAAAATTATTTTTTCACCACTAAAACCCATGAGACTTGTAGTTTTCAAAAATATTTTCATTTTTGATGAGACGCCGAATGAAAGCAGTTTAATCGCCGGCAACCGAAAACCCGCGATTTCCCGTAAAATCCCGTATAGTCGAATGTATACAAAGAAAGTAAGCAGGAGTAAACTCATTTCCCGAACGATTTTTAAAATTATTTTTTCACCACTAAAACCCATGAGACTTGTAGTTTTCAAAAATATTTTCATTTTTGATGAGACGCCGAATGAAAGCAGTTTAATCGCCGGCAACCGAAAACCCGCGATTTCCCGTAAATCCCGTATAGTCGAATGTATACAAAGAAAGTAAGCAGGGAGTAAACTCATTTCCCGAACGATTTTTAAAATTATTTTTTCACCACTAAAACCCATGAGACTTGTAGTTTTCAAAAATATTTTCATTTTTGATGAGACGCCGAATGAAAGCAGTTTAATCGCCGGCAACCGAAAACCCGCGATTTCCCGTAAATCCCGGGATCGGCCCGTATAGTCGAATGTATACAAAGAAAGTAAGCAGGGAGTAAACTCATTTCCCGAACGATTTTTAAAATTATTTTTTCACCACTAAAACCCATGAGACTTGTAGTTTTCAAAAATATTTTCATTTTTGATGAGACGCCGAATGAAAGCAGTTTAATCGCCGGCAACCGAAAACCCGCGATTTCCCGTAAATCCCGTATAGTCGAATGTATACAAAGAAAGTAAGCAGGGAGTAAACTCATTTCCCGAACGATTTTTAAAATTATTTTTTCACCACTAAAACCCATGAGACTTGTAGTTTTCAAAAATATTTTCATTTTTGATGAGACGCCGAATGAAAGCAGTTTAATCGCCGGCAACCGAAAACCCGCGATTTCCCGTAAATCCCGTCGGCCCGTATAGTCGAATGTATACAAAGAAAGTAAGCAGGGAGTAAACTCATTTCCCGAACGATTTTTAAAATTATTTTTTCACCACTAAAACCCATGAGACTTGTAGTTTTCAAAAATATTTTCATTTTTGATGAGACGCCGAATGAAAGCAGTTTAATCGCCGGCAACCGAAAACCCGCGATTTCCCGTAAATCCCGGGCTCGGCCCGTATAGTCGAATGTATACAAAGAAAGTAAGCAGGGAGTAAACTCATTTCCCGAACGATTTTTAAAATTATTTTTTCACCACTAAAACCCATGAGACTTGTAGTTTTCAAAAATATTTTCATTTTTGATGAGACGCCGAATGAAAGCAGTTTAATCGCCGGCAACCGAAAACCCGCGATTTCCCGTAAATCCCGTCGGCCCGTATAGTCGAATGTATACAAAGAAAGTAAGCAGGGAGTAAACTCATTTCCCGAACGATTTTTAAAATTATTTTTTCACCACTAAAACCCATGAGACTTGTAGTTTTCAAAAATATTTTCATTTTTGATGAGACGCCGAATGAAAGCAGTTTAATCGCCGGCAACCGAAAACCCGCGATTTCCCGTAAATCCCGTATAGTCGAATGTATACAAAGAAAGTAAGCAGGGAGTAAACTCATTTCCCGAACGATTTTTAAAATTATTTTTTCACCACTAAAACCCATGAGACTTGTAGTTTTCAAAAATATTTTCATTTTTGATGAGACGCCGAATGAAAGCAGTTTAATCGCCGGCAACCGAAAACCCGCGATTTCCCGTAAATCCCATCGGCCCGTATAGTCGAATGTATACAAAGAAAGTAAGCAGGGAGTAAACTCATTTCCCGAACGATTTTTAAAATTATTTTTTCACCACTAAAACCCATGAGACTTGTAGTTTTCAAAAATATTTTCATTTTTGATGAGACGCCGAATGAAAGCAGTTTAATCGCCGGCAACCGAAAACCCGCGATTTCCCGTAAATCCCGTCGGCCCGTATAGTCGAATGTATACAAAGAAAGTAACAGGGAGTAAACTCATTTCCCGAACGATTTTTAAAATTATTTTTTCACCACTAAAACCCATGAGACTTGTAGTTTTCAAAAATATTTTCATTTTTGATGAGACGCCGAATGAAAGCAGTTTAATCGCCGGCAACCGAAAACCCGCGATTTCCCGTAAATCCCGGTCGGCCGTATAGTCGAATGTATACAAAGAAAGTAAGCAGGGAGTAAACTCATTTCCCGAACGATTTTTAAAATTATTTTTTCACCACTAAAACCCATGAGACTTGTAGTTTTCAAAAATATTTTCATTTTTGATGAGACGCCGAATGAAAGCAGTTTAATCGCCGGCAACCGAAAACCCGCGATTTCCCGTAAATCCCGTATAGTCGAATGTATACAAAGAAAGTAAGCAGGGAGTAAACTCATTTCCCGAACGATTTTTAAAATTATTTTTTCACCACTAAAACCCATGAGACTTGTAGTTTTCAAAAATATTTTCATTTTTGATGAGACGCCGAATGAAAGCAGTTTAATCGCCGGCAACCGAAAACCCGCGATTTCCCGTAAATCCCGGATCGGCCGTATAGTCGAATGTATACAAAGAAAGTAAGCAGGGAGTAAACTCATTTCCCGAACGATTTTTAAAATTATTTTTTCACCACTAAAACCCATGAGACTTGTAGTTTTCAAAAATATTTTCATTTTTGATGAGACGCCGAATGAAAGCAGTTTAATCGCCGGCAACCGAAAACCCGCGATTTCCCGTAAATCCCGTATAGTCGAATGTATACAAAGAAAGTAAGCAGGGAGTAAACTCATTTCCCGAACGATTTTTAAAATTATTTTTTCACCACTAAAACCCATGAGACTTGTAGTTTTCAAAAATATTTTCATTTTTGATGAGACGCCGAATGAAAGCAGTTTAATCGCCGGCAACCGAAAACCCGCGATTTCCCGTAAATCCGGATCGGCCGTATAGTCGAATGTATACAAAGAAAGTAAGCAGGGAGTAAACTCATTTCCCGAACGATTTTTAAAATTATTTTTTCACCACTAAAACCCATGAGACTTGTAGTTTTCAAAAATATTTTCATTTTTGATGAGACGCCGAATGAAAGCAGTTTAATCGCCGGCAACCGAAAACCCGCGATTTCCCGTAAATCCCGTATAGTCGAATGTATACAAAGAAAGTAAGCAGGGAGTAAACTCATTTCCCGAACGATTTTTAAAATTATTTTTTCACCACTAAAACCCATGAGACTTGTAGTTTTCAAAAATATTTTCATTTTTGATGAGACGCCGAATGAAAGCAGTTTAATCGCCGGCAACCGAAAACCCGCGATTTCCCGTAAATCCCGGTCGGCCGTATAGTCGAATGTATACAAAGAAAGTAAGCAGGGAGTAAACTCATTTCCCGAACGATTTTTAAAATTATTTTTTCACCACTAAAACCCATGAGACTTGTAGTTTTCAAAAATATTTTCATTTTTGATGAGACGCCGAATGAAAGCAGTTTAATCGCCGGCAACCGAAAACCCGCGATTTCCCGTAAATCCCGGATCGGCCCGTATAGTCGAATGTATACAAAGAAAGTAAGCAGGGAGTAAACTCATTTCCCGAACGATTTTTAAAATTATTTTTTCACCACTAAAACCCATGAGACTTGTAGTTTTCAAAAATATTTTCATTTTTGATGAGACGCCGAATGAAAGCAGTTTAATCGCCGGCAACCGAAAACCCGCGATTTCCCGTAAATCCCGGTCGGCCCGTATAGTCGAATGTATACAAAGAAAGTAAGCAGGGAGTAAACTCATTTCCCGAACGATTTTTAAAATTATTTTTTCACCACTAAAACCCATGAGACTTGTAGTTTTCAAAAATATTTTCATTTTTGATGAGACGCCGAATGAAAGCAGTTTAATCGCCGGCAACCGAAAACCCGCGATTTCCCGTAAATCCCGGATCGGCCGTATAGTCGAATGTATACAAAGAAAGTAAGCAGGGAGTAAACTCATTTCCCGAACGATTTTTAAAATTATTTTTTCACCACTAAAACCCATGAGACTTGTAGTTTTCAAAAATATTTTCATTTTTGATGAGACGCCGAATGAAAGCAGTTTAATCGCCGGCAACCGAAAACCCGCGATTTCCCGTAAATCCCGGCCCGTATAGTCGAATGTATACAAAGAAAGTAAGCAGGGAGTAAACTCATTTCCCGAACGATTTTTAAAATTATTTTTTCACCACTAAAACCCATGAGACTTGTAGTTTTCAAAAATATTTTCATTTTTGATGAGACGCCGAATGAAAGCAGTTTAATCGCCGGCAACCGAAAACCCGCGATTTCCCGTAAATCCCGGCTCGGCCCGTATAGTCGAATGTATACAAAGAAAGTAAGCAGGGAGTAAACTCATTTCCCGAACGATTTTTAAAATTATTTTTTCACCACTAAAACCCATGAGACTTGTAGTTTTCAAAAATATTTTCATTTTTGATGAGACGCCGAATGAAAGCAGTTTAATCGCCGGCAACCGAAAACCCGCGATTTCCCGTAAATCCCGGCTCGGCCCGTATAGTCGAATGTATACAAAGAAAGTAAGCAGGGAGTAAACTCATTTCCCGAACGATTTTTAAAATTATTTTTTCACCACTAAAACCCATGAGACTTGTAGTTTTCAAAAATATTTTCATTTTTGATGAGACGCCGAATGAAAGCAGTTTAATCGCCGGCAACCGAAAACCCGCGATTTCCCGTAAATCCCGTATAGTCGAATGTATACAAAGAAAGTAAGCAGGGAGTAAACTCATTTCCCGAACGATTTTTAAAATTATTTTTTCACCACTAAAACCCATGAGACTTGTAGTTTTCAAAAATATTTTCATTTTTGATGAGACGCCGAATGAAAGCAGTTTAATCGCCGGCAACCGAAAACCCGCGATTTCCCGTAAATCCCGGTCGGCCCGTATAGTCGAATGTATACAAAGAAAGTAAGCAGGGAGTAAACTCATTTCCCGAACGATTTTTAAAATTATTTTTTCACCACTAAAACCCATGAGACTTGTAGTTTTCAAAAATATTTTCATTTTTGATGAGACGCCGAATGAAAGCAGTTTAATCGCCGGCAACCGAAAACCCGCGATTTCCCGTAAATCCCGGTCGGCCCGTATAGTCGAATGTATACAAAGAAAGTAAGCAGGGAGTAAACTCATTTCCCGAACGATTTTTAAAATTATTTTTTCACCACTAAAACCCATGAGACTTGTAGTTTTCAAAAAATTTTCATTTTTGATGAGACGCCGAATGAAAGCAGTTTAATCGCCGGCAACCGAAAACCCGCGATTTCCCGTAAATCCCGGCTCGGCCCGTATAGTCGAATGTATACAAAGAAAGTAAGCAGGGAGTAAACTCATTTCCCGAACGATTTTTAAAATTATTTTTTCACCACTAAAACCCATGAGACTTGTAGTTTTCAAAAATATTTTCATTTTTGATGAGACGCCGAATGAAAGCAGTTTAATCGCCGGCAACCGAAAACCCGCGATTTCCCGTAAATCCCGGTCGGCCCGTATAGTCGAATGTATACAAAGAAAGTAAGCAGGGAGTAAACTCATTTCCCGAACGATTTTTAAAATTATTTTTTCACCACTAAAACCCATGAGACTTGTAGTTTTCAAAAATATTTTCATTTTTGATGAGACGCCGAATGAAAGCAGTTTAATCGCCGGCAACCGAAAACCCGCGATTTCCCGTAAATCCCGGTCGGCCCGTATAGTCGAATGTATACAAAGAAAGTAAGCAGGGAGTAAACTCATTTCCCGAACGATTTTTAAAATTATTTTTTCACCACTAAAACCCATGAGACTTGTAGTTTTCAAAAATATTTTCATTTTTGATGAGACGCCGAATGAAAGCAGTTTAATCGCCGGCAACCGAAAACCCGCGATTTCCCGTAAATCCCGTATAGTCGAATGTATACAAAGAAAGTAAGCAGGGAGTAAACTCATTTCCCGAACGATTTTTAAAATTATTTTTTCACCACTAAAACCCATGAGACTTGTAGTTTTCAAAAATATTTTCATTTTTGATGAGACGCCGAATGAAAGCAGTTTAATCGCCGGCAACCGAAAACCCGCGATTTCCCGTAAATCCCGTATAGTCGAATGTATACAAAGAAAGTAAGCAGGGAGTAAACTCATTTCCCGAACGATTTTTAAAATTATTTTTTCACCACTAAAACCCATGAGACTTGTAGTTTTCAAAAATATTTTCATTTTTGATGAGACGCCGAATGAAAGCAGTTTAATCGCCGGCAACCGAAAACCCGCGATTTCCCGTAAATCCCGTATAGTCGAATGTATACAAAGAAAGTAAGCAGGGAGTAAACTCATTTCCCGAACGATTTTTAAAATTATTTTTTCACCACTAAAACCCATGAGACTTGTAGTTTTCAAAAATATTTTCATTTTTGATGAGACGCCGAATGAAAGCAGTTTAATCGCCGGCAACCGAAAACCCGCGATTTCCCGTAAATCCCGGATCGGCCGTATAGTCGAATGTATACAAAGAAAGTAAGCAGGGAGTAAACTCATTTCCCGAACGATTTTTAAAATTATTTTTTCACCACTAAAACCCATGAGACTTGTAGTTTTCAAAAAATTTTCATTTTTGATGAGACGCCGAATGAAAGCAGTTTAATCGCCGGCAACCGAAAACCCGCGATTTCCCGTAAATCCCGTCGGCCCGTATAGTCGAATGTATACAAAGAAAGTAAGCAGGGAGTAAACTCATTTCCCGAACGATTTTTAAAATTATTTTTTCACCACTAAAACCCATGAGACTTGTAGTTTTCAAAAATATTTTCATTTTTGATGAGACGCCGAATGAAAGCAGTTTAATCGCCGGCAACCGAAAACCCGCGATTTCCCGTAAATCCCGGCTCGGCCCGTATAGTCGAATGTATACAAAGAAAGTAAGCAGGGAGTAAACTCATTTCCCGAACGATTTTTAAAATTATTTTTTCACCACTAAAACCCATGAGACTTGTAGTTTTCAAAAATATTTTCATTTTTGATGAGACGCCGAATGAAAGCAGTTTAATCGCCGGCAACCGAAAACCCGCGATTTCCCGTAAATCCCGGATCGGCCGTATAGTCGAATGTATACAAAGAAAGTAAGCAGGGAGTAAACTCATTTCCCGAACGATTTTTAAAATTATTTTTTCACCACTAAAACCCATGAGACTTGTAGTTTTCAAAAATATTTTCATTTTTGATGAGACGCCGAATGAAAGCAGTTTAATCGCCGGCAACCGAAAACCCGCGATTTCCCGTAAATCCCGTATAGTCGAATGTATACAAAGAAAGTAAGCAGGGAGTAAACTCATTTCCCGAACGATTTTTAAAATTATTTTTTCACCACTAAAACCCATGAGACTTGTAGTTTTCAAAAATATTTTCATTTTTGATGAGACGCCGAATGAAAGCAGTTTAATCGCCGGCAACCGAAAACCCGCGATTTCCCGTAAATCCCGGCTCGGCCCGTATAGTCGAATGTATACAAAGAAAGTAAGCAGGGAGTAAACTCATTTCCCGAACGATTTTTAAAATTATTTTTTCACCACTAAAACCCATGAGACTTGTAGTTTTCAAAAATATTTTCATTTTTGATGAGACGCCGAATGAAAGCAGTTTAATCGCCGGCAACCGAAAACCCGCGATTTCCCGTAAATCCCGGCTCGGCCCGTATAGTCGAATGTATACAAAGAAAGTAAGCAGGGAGTAAACTCATTTCCCGAACGATTTTTAAAATTATTTTTTCACCACTAAAACCCATGAGACTTGTAGTTTTCAAAAATATTTTCATTTTTGATGAGACGCCGAATGAAAGCAGTTTAATCGCCGGCAACCGAAAACCCGCGATTTCCCGTAAATCCCGCTCGGCCCGTATAGTCGAATGTATACAAAGAAAGTAAGCAGGGAGTAAACTCATTTCCCGAACGATTTTTAAAATTATTTTTTCACCACTAAAACCCATGAGACTTGTAGTTTTCAAAAATATTTTCATTTTTGATGAGACGCCGAATGAAAGCAGTTTAATCGCCGGCAACCGAAAACCCGCGATTTCCCGTAAATCCCGGCTCGGCCCGTATAGTCGAATGTATACAAAGAAAGTAGCAGGGAGTAAACTCATTTCCCGAACGATTTTTAAAATTATTTTTTCACCACTAAAACCCATGAGACTTGTAGTTTTCAAAAATATTTTCATTTTTGATGAGACGCCGAATGAAAGCAGTTTAATCGCCGGCAACCGAAAACCCGCGATTTCCCGTAAATCCCCTCGGCCCGTATAGTCGAATGTATACAAAGAAAGTAAGCAGGGAGTAAACTCATTTCCCGAACGATTTTTAAAATTATTTTTTCACCACTAAAACCCATGAGACTTGTAGTTTTAAAAATATTTTCATTTTTGATGAGACGCCGAATGAAAGCAGTTTAATCGCCGGCAACCGAAAACCCGCGATTTCCCGTAAATCCCGTATAGTCGAATGTATACAAAGAAAGTAAGCAGGGAGTAAACTCATTTCCCGAACGATTTTTAAAATTATTTTTTCACCACTAAAACCCATGAGACTTGTAGTTTTCAAAAATATTTTCATTTTTGATGAGACGCCGAATGAAAGCAGTTTAATCGCCGGCAACCGAAAACCCGCGATTTCCCGTAAATCCCGGCTCGGCCCGTATAGTCGAATGTATACAAAGAAAGTAAGCAGGGAGTAAACTCATTTCCCGAACGATTTTTAAAATTATTTTTTCACCACTAAAACCCATGAGACTTGTAGTTTTCAAAAATATTTTCATTTTTGATGAGACGCCGAATGAAAGCAGTTTAATCGCCGGCAACCGAAAACCCGCGATTTCCCGTAAATCCGGCTCGGCCCGTATAGTCGAATGTATACAAAGAAAGTAAGCAGGGAGTAAACTCATTTCCCGAACGATTTTTAAAATTATTTTTTCACCACTAAAACCCATGAGACTTGTAGTTTTCAAAAATTTTCATTTTTGATGAGACGCCGAATGAAAGCAGTTTAATCGCCGGCAACCGAAAACCCGCGATTTCCCGTAAATCCCGGCTCGGCCCGTATAGTCGAATGTATACAAAGAAAGTAAGCAGGGAGTAAACTCATTTCCCGAACGATTTTTAAAATTATTTTTTCACCACTAAAACCCATGAGACTTGTAGTTTTCAAAAATATTTTCATTTTTGATGAGACGCCGAATGAAAGCAGTTTAATCGCCGGCAACCGAAAACCCGCGATTTCCCGTAAATCCCGGCTCGGCCCGTATAGTCGAATGTATACAAAGAAAGTAGCAGGGAGTAAACTCATTTCCCGAACGATTTTTAAAATTATTTTTTCACCACTAAAACCCATGAGACTTGTAGTTTTCAAAAATATTTTCATTTTTGATGAGACGCCGAATGAAAGCAGTTTAATCGCCGGCAACCGAAAACCCGCGATTTCCCGTAAATCCCTCGGCCCGTATAGTCGAATGTATACAAAGAAAGTAAGCAGGGAGTAAACTCATTTCCCGAACGATTTTTAAAATTATTTTTTCACCACTAAAACCCATGAGACTTGTAGTTTTCAAAATATTTTCATTTTTGATGAGACGCCGAATGAAAGCAGTTTAATCGCCGGCAACCGAAAACCCGCGATTTCCCGTAAATCCCGGATCGGCCCGTATAGTCGAATGTATACAAAGAAAGTAAGCAGGGAGTAAACTCATTTCCCGAACGATTTTTAAAATTATTTTTTCACCACTAAAACCCATGAGACTTGTAGTTTTCAAAAATATTTTCATTTTTGATGAGACGCCGAATGAAAGCAGTTTAATCGCCGGCAACCGAAAACCCGCGATTTCCCGTAAATCCCGGCTCGGCCGTATAGTCGAATGTATACAAAGAAAGTAAGCAGGGAGTAAACTCATTTCCCGAACGATTTTTAAAATTATTTTTTCACCACTAAAACCCATGAGACTTGTAGTTTTCAAAAATATTTTTTTTTGATGAGACGCCGAATGAAAGCAGTTTAATCGCCGGCAACCGAAAACCCGCGATTTCCCGTAAATCCCGTATAGTCGAATGTATACAAAGAAAGTAAGCAGGGAGTAAACTCATTTCCCGAACGATTTTTAAAATTTTTTTCACCACTAAAACCCATGAGACTTGTAGTTTTCAAAAATATTTTCATTTTTGATGAGACGCCGAATGAAAGCAGTTTAATCGCCGGCAACCGAAAACCCGCGATTTCCCGTAAATCCGGCTCGGCCCGTATAGTCGAATGTATACAAAGAAAGTAAGCAGGGAGTAAACTCATTTCCCGAACGATTTTTAAAATTATTTTTTCACCACTAAAACCCATGAGACTTGTAGTTTTCAAAAATATTTTCATTTTTGATGAGACGCCGAATGAAAGCAGTTTAATCGCCGGCAACCGAAAACCCGCGATTTCCCGTAAATCCGGATCGGCCCGTATAGTCGAATGTATACAAAGAAAGTAAGCAGGGAGTAAACTCATTTCCCGAACGATTTTTAAAATTATTTTTTCACCACTAAAACCCATGAGACTTGTAGTTTTCAAAAATATTTTCATTTTTGATGAGACGCCGAATGAAAGCAGTTTAATCGCCGGCAACCGAAAACCCGCGATTTCCCGTAAATCCCTCGGCCCGTATAGTCGAATGTATACAAAGAAAGTAAGCAGGGAGTAAACTCATTTCCCGAACGATTTTTAAAATTATTTTTTCACCACTAAAACCCATGAGACTTGTAGTTTTCAAAAATATTTTCATTTTTGATGAGACGCCGAATGAAAGCAGTTTAATCGCCGGCAACCGAAAACCCGCGATTTCCCGTAAATATCGGCCCGTATAGTCGAATGTATACAAAGAAAGTAAGCAGGGAGTAAACTCATTTCCCGAACGATTTTTAAAAATTTTTTTTCACCACTAAAACCCATGAGACTTGTAGTTTTCAAAAATATTTTCATTTTTGATGAGACGCCGAATGAAAGCAGTTTAATCGCCGGCAACCGAAAACCCGCGATTTCCCGTAAATCCCGTATAGTCGAATGTATACAAAGAAAGTAAGCAGGGAGTAAACTCATTTCCCGAACGATTTTTAAAATTATTTTTTCACCACTAAAACCCATGAGACTTGTAGTTTTCAAAAATATTTTCATTTTTGATGAGACGCCGAATGAAAGCAGTTTAATCGCCGGCAACCGAAAACCCGCGATTTCCCGTAAATCCCGGATCGGCCCGTATAGTCGAATGTATACAAAGAAAGTAAGCAGGGAGTAAACTCATTTCCCGAACGATTTTTAAAATTATTTTTTCACCACTAAAACCCATGAGACTTGTAGTTTTCAAAAATATTTTCATTTTTGATGAGACGCCGAATGAAAGCAGTTTAATCGCCGGCAACCGAAAACCCGCGATTTCCCGTAAATCCCGTATAGTCGAATGTATACAAAGAAAGTAAGCAGGGAGTAAACTCATTTCCCGAACGATTTTTAAAATTATTTTTTCACCACTAAAACCCATGAGACTTGTAGTTTTCAAAAATATTTTCATTTTTGATGAGACGCCGAATGAAAGCAGTTTAATCGCCGGCAACCGAAAACCCGCGATTTCCCGTAAATCCCGGATCGGCCGTATAGTCGAATGTATACAAAGAAAGTAAGCAGGGAGTAAACTCATTTCCCGAACGATTTTTAAAATTATTTTTTCACCACTAAAACCCATGAGACTTGTAGTTTTCAAAAAATATTTTCATTTTTGATAGTAGA
>JASGCC010003093.1:0-25313 GCA_030067915.1 Hydractinia echinata | reverse complement strand
TAACCCAGTCCAAAAAACTTGAACGAAAAGTATGTGTTTTGCCGCCAACACCAAATTTCTCAACGGTGTCGCGGTGAAATTAGACCCGTGAAATTAAAATTTTTAAGTTCTAATTTCCTGGGAAATATAAACTTTTCGGGTTTTAATTTCCCGGTAAATTAGGATCTAAGAGACTGCCAAAACTGAATGCCAAGAAACGTCACAGATATAAAACATGTTCCTTATAGAAAGGTCTGACATCACTACAACCTTTTTGAGAAACATTTATAGATTTTCCTAACATTTAAGCTAAAGTCTACCAACAGTGATATGAAATAAGCTTTGTGTGAATTTTAAGTGGGTTCAATTTATGTAAACATAAAATGTAGTACAGACGGAGAATAAATAATGATTTTCACTTCAACAAAATTATTTTATTGACAATTTCACTGCAGGAATATGTCGAAGCATATGGTTTTATGTGAAGAATTTAAAAGAAAATAGAGACCTATGAAATATTTATAATTTCAATAGAACTTATTACATATGTACTAAAAACCCACGTAAAACATTTTCACCTTCATATCATTATCACAGCCATTAAAATGCATTTTCGACAGTGCAAGCGAGAAGATTTGGTCGATGAACTTGGAAGAGAAAGGTTTATGGATTATAAAAAATCCATCTTTGCCACTTTATTTGCTTTGTTCATGGCGTTATGTGTCATTTTTGCTTTTCTTTACAGCCAGTGTTTCGCAAGTTACAAAGAAATAGCCGACCGAAGAGGTGAGAAAATAAGGTGGACATTAGTGGGTTTAATTTTCGCGAATGTTAGCTAAATTTGCGACAAATTGGACGAAAGTATTATTAAAAACCAATTTGGGGAGAATTGTAAAAGTACGTACGTTCTGAGGGGAGACAGGAGGGTCATGTATTAGCGAACAAAAACGAATATGGGGAGTTGGGTCTATCTGTTGTGTGTATGTTTGCTTTAGGAAAAAATAATTTATTTTCTATTTTCCTTTTTGATTGATTGTTTACGACTATGTGATACTGTTTTGTTTCATTTTGACAAGTAGTTGGTCATATTTATCACTGGATGAGCAAAACATGACTTCCTGATATTTTAGTTGATTCGCAAACAATCTTAGTCTACTCCTTCTAAGTATGCTTGATTTTTTGTAGCTATATTCAGGTCAAAAATTTGGGTTCAGGTCCAGCCATTACTTTTCAGGTTCAACATTTTTTTTTATATTCAGGCTCAGCATACATTCACAAGGACCTGATCTGATTATATTTCTCCATCTACAGTGGCCTTGTTAACAAAACAAACCTGCACTTTCTACTTGTTCTCCTGGTGGATCAAAGTTTGATATACCTTGTTTTATGTCAGCCAACCTCCGCATATCGGACATACCATTTCAGAGGGAAAATTTACAGAAGGATGACTTAGAGGAAATAGGTAGATTTTCTGATATTTCCGATGATGAATTGCGCGATATCATGTTAAATTTTTTTTGGATCATGGTAATTTTGTTGGATTCTCTATAATGTTCGGCCATTTAAAGTCGCTTGGTCAACAACAACGCCCCAACAACGCCGTATTCGAAATATTCTAATCCGACACTCGATCCAGAAAATTCCAGACTACGATGGGCAATGGTTATATCCCGTCGTAATTATTCGGTAGCTTCTCCCAATAGTCTCTGGCACATAGTTGGACACCACAGTTTGGTTCAGTGGGGTTTCGTCATGCATGTCGGTATCGATGGATTTTCGCGATTGAAAGTATTGCAAATAATAATAGAGTTATCACCGTGCGGGAGATTTTTGATGTTGCGACTGAACGGGTCAGGACTGATATGGGCGGGGAAAACATACTTGTATGGCAGTTCATGGAAGAAGTACGAGGTGATAATCGCGGTAGTGCCCTAGCCAAAACAAATCCAATTAGGCTGCACAACCCATACTCTTAGCTACAGCATCTGATGCTTTGATCAAAAGTAAAATCAAAACGAACTTTCACTTTTTAACACACTTACGCAAGAAGAATAAAAAATGCAGTTTAAAAACAGACACGACATTTACTTTACACTTTACAACACATCGACTCCATGTTTATTGGTCTATTCCCTTCTGCGTTTGCACAAACACCGTACATATTGCAGACCAGCATCTAAATTCGCTGACTGCTTTTTTCCGCGCCAATGCAGGAACTGACTACGAGCCTGAATAGCATTCCATATGGGGTGAATAAAAAAACATGCTGAATAAAAAAAGACTGAATCTGAATAAAAAAGACCTGATCTGAAATAAAAGGGTAAACCTGAATATAAAAACCCTGAACCTGAATATAAAAACCCTGAACCTGAATATATAAACCCTGAACCTGAAATATAAAAACCTGAACCTGAATATAAAACCCCTGAAACCTGAAATAAAAAACCCTGAACCTGAATATAAAAACCCTGAAACCTGAATATAAAAACCCTGAACCTGAATATAAAAACCCTGAACCTGAATATAAAAACCCCTGAACCTGAATATAAAAACCCTGAACCTGAGTAAAAAAAGGCTAACCTGAATAGCGATAGCTGAACCTGAACCCCGATATTTTTACCTGAAACTTTGCTACAAAAAACCAACCATATCTAAGGGCACTATTTATAAATATACAAGGTTTTATTTTTAATAGCAAGATTTTAAGAGCAAAAACTTTTGCAAGCAAAAGTTTGGAGAGGAAACAAAACGCAAAAATTTCGGGCATAAACTTTCGCGAGAACCATGTTTTTTTATAAATTATCGAAATAGAATAAACGATATTTTCGCGAGAAAAAAAAGCCATTTTTGATTTTGGAATGTTCTAAAGCATAAAAATTCGCGAGAAGAGGCAAAAATCGCGGCTCGGGTAGAATTAATCTAGAGTAATAATGCTGATAAAGATTAAAATACAAAATTCCACTGATCCATTTTATATAAACTTTCATGGAGATAAGAATCAATGTTCCTAGATTACCTCTCTGAAAAATATGGCATCTGCAACAGTTGTCATGAGCACAGTTACTGCAGCAACATGTTTAACACTACGTACCAATGTTACTGTCGTCATGGATACATAGGTGATGGTGTCAGTCACTGCGAAGGTAACCATTTTGATATAGATTCGTGCATGTGTTTTTATTAAAGTGTTAACATGATTTCATACAGGGAGTTCTTGCTGTCTCACTTATCTTATGTCTTTCGGCAACCTCGTCCCCAGGGCTTGTTAGGCTTGATATTTTAAAATGGATCCGTTCAAATATAAAAAACCTAAAATACCTAGGGAGTGTGGTTGGCTTCGTAGAGTTTAATTTACCTGTCATTTTATATTTTTTTGAGCTGGCCAAATTTCTTTTAACTTTATACTATTAAGTCATGTTTTTGTTAAAGTAAAAAAAGTTAATTTTATATTGTAAAAAAACTGAACATTTAGACAAAGATTATTTTCCCCGTTTGTTCAGCATGCATCCATGTATTTTAATCCATCTACCCTTTAGATATCTCGTTCGCTATCGAATTTCGCGAAAATGCAACATCCTGTCCCAACGATTGACGTCAATTTTTCCGAAAACAAACACGTTTGGTTTTGCATGTGGTTGGAAATGTCGCACGGCGGTTCGAAAATGGCTACCCCATCTTCTCGTACATTGCTGATAACCGTAAAGACAGTTTAATGTTGTCTGTTAACAACGACGAACAGAAATTAGAATTGCAGAGATTCGACAAAGCTATTCCTATCAAAATTGAAATCATCCCGGAACATTACTATATGCATTTTGCACTAATTGGAAGTCGAATGGCCAAATTGAATTGTATGTCAACGGACATATATATAAGCAGGAACGACTCATGGATCATCACTTTACAGAGGGTATGCTAAAAACCAAAGGGAAGTTCTACTTAGGGCGATATGTAGATGTTGTAGTCCCTCCGCCGTGACATTCGGATGTACAAAGGAAAGATTTCACAATTTTTTATGTACGACAAATACCTCACCGCGAAGGAGATTGTTAGGCTATTCCAACACGACCCTTCATCGCAGGGTATGTTTATTTCGTGGTTAGATTTCAAAAATAAAACATCTGGATGGAAAGATTGCTGAGTCGTATCACATAATTTTGTAACTAGTAATTTGAAAAAACCATGAAATGATAACGTTTTTTCCGCTCTTTTGTATGTAAGATACTATTTACCTCCAGAGGTTACAAAGTAGAACAACCTTTGCTTGACTTTCAATTCAAAAAGCGCATGCGCGTGGCACAGTAATGTTAACGGACATGGTTTTCAAAACCAAACTACATTTTTTAAACGTGAATTGTCTTGCTTTAGATATATATTGTTTATTAATCCATATATTTTTGGTTTTACTTTGTAAAAAAAAGCGAATCTATCATTTTTCCTCCCCAGTCTCCCCAACTACGAGATCCGCAATACTTGTCCGGCTTCGATGGAACACACGGTTGGGTCGAATTGTTTCATGTGACATTGTGGATCTGTTTTATTCATTGGATGATTCTTCGCACGACCTGGTGATTTGAATTGGGTTTATATCTGTTAAATTGATGTAACATGGTCGAATGGGACATGACTTTATAAATTTGTTTGCGTGACTTTTTCGGTCTGGGTGATACTTTCCTTGAAGTGTTTGACTGGGTATGGTTTGATTTTGGACGCGGTATAACAACTGTGGGATGTGTCATCGATTTATTTTGAGAGGCGTGTTTTATGTCCGCGTTCTTCAATGTCGACTGTATTGAAGCTTTTGCTTTTGATAAAAACAGCTGTTTTGTAAAGTTCTGAGTCGTTGCAAGATTCAGCTTTATTTTTCGAAATGGGATTGCACTCCTTCGTGTGTGCTACACGTGGTTTAGACGGCACGATGTGGATGATATTGTTTTTTTTTCGGTGCTCGACAAATTCGCGGCTTCAACATGGTTTGTGCCGTATTTGTAGAGCTATCTACCTTTGAAAATACCCGACTTTGTTTCTTCATGAGACCTGCTGACATTATGGAGATATTTCTCATATTTATCTAAGTAAAAATGTTGCGGACCCATAACAGAACCGCGACGACAATTTTTAACCATCCACAAACAGATCGAGAATTAAAGCCATGGTGCTTTATTAAATAACAGCCAATGATTGTCGCTGTACGGCCCAATCCTACATGACAATGCACTGCAATTTCCCCGCCAAATCTTTCACACAGGGTAACAAATTGATTGGCTTTGAAACATTGGTTGGTATGCTAACATCCTTAAAAGGAATATCGTAATGGTAGAAATGCGCCTGTTTAATATCAATAGCGTTATAGGAATGCCCGTAATATTCCATATTGGTCATATGATCATTCCCGTTAAGACGAACTATCACTTTAATTCCACACCGTCGAAGTTCTTTTAAAATAGATCTTGACACTCCTCTGCTCTCCCTCTCTCGTTTAATAGTTGGATCCTTTAAAGCTAAAAATTGACGAGGTACAATCCAATCCATGTCCAAACGCGAATTTGTTGCTTGTGGAAACTTAGTGGCAGCGTATGACGTAAACCAATTATTTATTTTGCAGCCGGTTTCCAGACCTCTCAAGCAATCCAAAATGTTCAATTTATACGAGCTATCACCATGGTAATCACGAAAAAACGCCAAACGAGCAAAATATGTTTTCAAAGAAGCGCGCTGTTGGTCCTTTTGTACATCCCAGTTTAATCTCAGCACAGCATATGCAGACATCAAGAAGCAGGAGAGGGTACGCTGCTCAATATGGAGATTGTCATTTCTAAACAAAAAAAACATAAAAACATTAGCTGGAAAAAGGTGTATAGTTATCTATACCTTAGGTGTGTTTTTAATAATTGGGACAGGCCACCTCCTGTTGGCTGTGAAGCTTCGGATCCAATAAAATAAGAATTGCTTAGCAATAGTCGCATAGCAAATATTGTACACCGATTACAGATTTTTTGGAAACCAAGCATAAAAGATGGTGAACAAACAGTGCTATAGGGAACTTTTCCTATCTCTACAACAGTTTTAGTTGCACTGCTGCACAACAATGTCGGATTTTTATTGTAAACCAAGCATCAAGTTTTCGCAAATGATGTCTCTAATTAAGGCCTGTCACCAAATAACGTTTCTTAGTAGTTAAATTTATCCTTATCAGATTCAAAATATCCACAATCAACATACCGTCCCGAAGTTAACAACATTTACGCCGCGTTACAAAATCGATATATTAAAGACCTACAGGTGTTGCATATACTTCCACTACTTCAATAAAGCTAAATTTTAAACGATGATAAATTTGCACTCTTTAAGCTTTCCCAAAAGTTTTCTTTATAAACGCCTAACATAGTAAAAACTTATAATTTATACTAGAACTACTAAACACAGTTATTCCCGGGACATTTTTAATTGTTTCACGACGGACTCGAAAAAGAAAGAGCTAGGGACAAGATTGTCTTTTACTTACTGCTCATTTGTAATAACAACTAGTCGGCTACAATGTTTCAATCTTGAATAACTTCGTCACAATGCTTCCATATCACTTTTAATGATGGAGGTCCGAAATGCTTGCGAACACGCACATGTTGATAAAAAGCGTCTAAATTTAGAACTGTATCGTCAGGTTGTTTAATATCATCGTAATTGGACTCCAAAATGAAATACAACCTCTCAGGAAGGAACTCCATTTTCACCCCTTGTAAGTGAAGGTTGTTATCGTACGCATAATTTGACGTCACCTATAGACCAACTGACGTAAGAGATGTTGCGAAACAACGCCGACGTCAAATAATGTAACAACTTCAAAAATGATTTCGCCACAAAAAAGAAAATGCGACCCCATGGGAAAACAAGACAGTTTGCAGTGGCCACTTTGTTGAAGTAAGATTACTACCCGATTGCATGGCCAAACTTGGTTATTAATTGCTTCAAGTTGTAGCTACACCCATATCGGGGATGTTTAAACGAAGGTAGTGATGACGTAGATAGCGATCTACAGTGATAACGACAGTGATTTTAACACCGATATTGACAGTGGTACTGATGATGATATTTATGAAACCTGAAAATAAAATAAAGACGTTATTGAATGTACTGCATATTATATATTTCTTAATGGGAACGCCTTAACTGCCAGAAGTGATCGGTTATTATATATTTGTTTTATTTCCTTTTGTTTTTGTTTGGCACTCATCGGCCACCATACACATCTATGGTTTGAAGCGCCGCGAGTGAGTAGCTTAATATCATTAAAGTTTATGCGCGAAATTTCAGAAATCACATGGAGCGCACATGTATACATAACTCCAAACACACACTTGGTAGAAGTTGGCAGATTAAACTTTTACCATAATATGTTGGAAAAATACACAAGGTATCGAATCAATTTAAAATATTTGCTACAGCTTGTAATTGTTTAGGTTTAATCGAAAAAGAAAGTTGAACTAAAATGTTCGGGATGACTTTAGAAACATCCGAAACAGTCCGCCATGTTCAATAAAATAAATTAAAATGCCTAATTTTAAACTTCAGCCTCACGAAAATATAATTATAAGGGTGTGGATTAGTTTAGTTGATACAGCCACGGATCAACAAAATTGTTGCGCAACTGCCCTCCAAAAATTAGCCAATCAGAAAGTAGCAGTTGCATTCCTACGGTAGGTTATTCCTGTCTCTCTTTTCTGCGACAGCACCACGTATGTGATATAAACCGAGTATAACATCATATGGACCGCGTATATCAACAAAAGAGCCTCGTATAATAATGTTAATTAACCGATCACTTATGGCGGTTAAGACGTTCCATATTTATTGAAGCTTTGTTGTAATTTCAGTTGGGTGTTTTTTGCGCCTTTTCTGAGATTTTAAAATTTAACAAAGACAGTTTGTAAGACCTTTATCCAAACTTCTATTCTAAAAAATGGCGAAAATTTAAGTCCGAATATCAGACTTAAATATTTTTTTATCCATCCTTGATATACCATCAAGTATCAATAACAGTTTTATACGAGTTAAATATCAATATCAAGTAAGGCATTTTTTAAACAAAATATGTAAAAAATATATATTTTGGGATTTGGTCTGTAAAATACACATACATGATTCCAAAAAATGCAAACATGGTTTCTTTGCATTTTTATATACTAATAATTAAGATTCAATCAAGAAACTGCTTTTAAAGGAGAACTACACGCAAAAATTATTTTTTGATATATTGTTACTACTAACATAAGAAAATGAATTCAACTAGTTTTACTGTTTCGTATGACTTCCAAGTGCCAACAATACGAACCTTATCACCCCAAAATACTGCTAGAAATCCCGACCCCCAATTCCGTAAAAAAGACTGGGACGAACGTGATGTGTGAACGTTGCAAGTGCGGAAAGCGCAATTCTATGCAGGGGCTGCTTTATTAAAGCAACAAATTTGTAAAACGTTGGGGGGGTTCACACTAGAATTTTAAAACAGCATGCTATAAATTTAAAGCACGATTTAAGCGTGCTTAATAATGTGAACGCATTTTTACAACTCTCCCTTTGATGTTACCGGCAACTTGCTTTAGTCAAAGCATGCTTTATTTTTATACTAAGCATGCTTTATTCTAGTGTGAACCCCCCGTTTATAGTTTTGACAAATAAAGCTACTAGCAATTCCTTCTTATTTCATGCTAAATATGCCAAGTTGCTCATCTTTCGGTTGTACAAGTCGCTCCACGTTTAACAAAGAGGTAGTTTTCATAAGATACCTTCAGAAAAATCGAACAACAAACTTCGTAAAAAATGATTGCAAGAGATTAAAAGAGAAGGGTCTTACCAAAAGATTCTGGTTTTTACATCTGCTCAAAAACACTTCACTGACGATTGTTTCCAGAGGGATATGATAGCAAGACAAAGTTCATCTGGATTTCTTTAATGCAAAAAATAAAGTTTCTTTGTATTTGCATATATTCACTGGTCATCAAATCCACGCCATTGTATAATTTACGTTCACTTTTATTTTATTAATATTATTTCACTCGTTTGTTACGTTCTTCCATTTTAAATTATAAATTTAATATTTTAAAGTTAAATTTTCGTCCTGCTCGCCACTTATGATTATCTTTTCTCCCAACTCATAAGCAAAGTTTTGTTGTTTTTGTTTTGCGCGAATAAAAATCTAATTTCTGACAGGGGGTAAACATATTACTTTGCTAGAGTGAACTAATGGGTGAACCGATGTCATCAACATTTCGAACATCAAACGAAAGTAAAGCACGTTCTGGAAATAGTCTTCTTGTTCCTGGTGCTGTCCCGACGATTTCTGTATTTACTTCAGAGACTAAAAATATTGTCCCTTTTACCCCCTGAATTGTTTCTCATTTAATATGCAAACTTTCCAAGTTGAGGTCCATCACACAAAAGAATTAAAAAAAAGGATGGGCTACTGTTCTCCTTCGTCCATAAGATATCGTTTTTTTAACCTTTTTCACAATTATAACGGGTTATCAACGGGAGAGGGACAATGCATCAAAAGTGTCTGAAAACATCAAACTTTTTTTATGAAGACTGTTTGTTCATTTGAGGAAAATTGTTGGTTATCGTTGTTTTTTGACGAATAAGAAAGGTTTATTTTTGATATATACTTAGTTATTTTTGGTTCTTGTTTATTAAAAAATAAGTTACAACAAATCGTAATGTCTCCTTTCCTTTTTAATGTGTTTTCTTCGAGGCCTCTCTCTGCGGCTTGCTATATGTCGCACTTTGCAACGTCATTTTTGTTTCTATTTCCAGTCTTCTTGTTTTTACGCGGCCCGTTGAAAAAAGGCATATTTCTGGCAAAGAAATTGCTCTTATTGAGGTAAAAACAGACATAATTAAGTTGCACTTTTTTATTTTTTGAAATATATTACCCATTTTTGACAATATATCAAAAAATAATTTTTGCGTGTAGTTCCCCTTTAACAGAGCAATCGCACGGAATCATAATAAAGCCCTCACTAAGAACATATTTCGTAGAAAAGGCAGTGACCAACCAAAAAAAGAGCAATACAGTTATCCTGTACAACTACACACTCTGTACTCAAAATTTGTTTACAAAAAGGATACGGCAAAAAAATGAAGGCTCTAAAATACCAGCATAGTGTGTGCTTTTGGCAGGTCTAACTCTGTTTTTCTTTCTCCATAGACTCACAATTTTAGTCTGACATTTATAATCAATATTTGCAGAGGGATATTTATTTCTCAGATATCGATGTCGAAAAGATTAAGTTTAGGGATTCCTGACTAGGTGTGTGCGTGTTCTGAAGAAATTAACTTTGGGGGGAATGCCTGTGAAACAAAGACCAGATTCGCTTAAATGATTTGACAATTTCGTTGATAATAATGTTATTATTTCATTGACCATATTTTGAAAGCAGCAAAGCAAGTGTGGGTATACATCAGAATGAACTGTTGATATATATGAGCTTGTATAAGCCTGTGTATATATTATATATCATATATACTATACTACTATATCATTCCATATCATATATATCATTGGCACAACCATATATATCATTCATGCATCATGTTGGGTTTTAGTGGTGAAAAAATAATTTAAAAAATTGCTCAGGAAATGAGTTTACTCCCTGCTTACTTTCTTTGTATACATTCGACTATACGGGATTTACGGGAAATCGCGGTTTTTCGGTTGCCGGCGATTAAACTGCTTTCATTCGGCGTCTCATCGAAAATGAAAATTTTTTTGAAAACTACAAGTCTCATGGGTTTTAGTGGTGAAAAAATAATTTTAAAAATCGTTCGGGAAATGAGTTTACTCCCTGGGTACTTTCTTTGTATACATTCGAATATACGGGCTGAGCCCGGGATTTACGGGAAATCGCGGGTTTTTGGTTGCCGGAGATTAAACTGGTTTAATTTGGCGTCTCATCAAAAATGAAAACATTTTTGAAAACTACAAGTCTCATGGGTTTTAGTGCTGAAAAAAATAAATTAAAAAATCGTTCGGGAAATGCGTTTACTCCCTGGGTACTTTTTTTGTATACATTCCACTATACGGGCCGAGCCGGGATTTACGGGAAATCGCGGGTTTTCGGTTGCCGGCGATTAAACTGCTTTCATTCGGCGTCTCATCAAAAATGAAAATATTTTTGAAAACTACAAGTCTCATGGGTTTTAGTGGTGAAAAAATAATTTTAAAAATCGTTCGGGAAATGAGTTTACTCTCTGCTTACTTTCTCTGTATACATTCGACTATACGGGATTTACGGGAAATCGCGGGTTTTCGGTTGCCGGCGATTAAACTGCTTTCATTCGGCGTCTCATCAAAAATGAAAATATTTTTTAAAACTACAAGTCTCATGGGTTTTAGTGGTGAAAAAATAATTTAAAAAATTGTTCGGGAAATGAGTTTACTCCCTGCTTACTTTCTTTGTACACATTCGACTATACGGGATTTACGGGAAATCGCGGTTTTTCGGTTGCCGGCGATTAAACTGCTTTCATTCGGCGTCTCATCGAAAATGAAAACATTTTTGAAAACTACAAGTCTCATGGGTTTTAGTGCTGAAAAAAAAAAATTAAAAAATCGTTCGGGAAATGCGTTTACTCCCTGGGTACTTTTTTTGTATACATTCCACTATACGGGCCGAGCCGGGATTTACGGGAAATCGTTGGTTTTCGGTTGCCGGCGATTAAACTGCTTTCATTCGGCGTCTCATCAAAAATGAAAATATTTTTTAAAACTACAAGTCTCATGGGTTTTAGTGGTGGAAAAATAATTTAAAAAATTGCTCAGGAAATGAGTTTACTCCCTGCTTACTTTCTTTGTATACATTCGACTATACGGGATTTACGGGAAATCGCGGTTTTTCGGTTGCCGGCGATTAAACTGCTTTCATTCGGCGTCTCATCGAAAATGAAAATTTTTTTGAAAACTACAAGTCTCATGGGTTTTAGTGCTGAAAAAAATAAATTAAAAAATCGTTCGGGAAATGAGTTTACTCCCTGGGTACTTTCTTTGTATACATTCGAATATACGGGCTGAGCCCGGGATTTACGGGAAATCGCGGGTTTTTGGTTGCCGGAGATTAAACTGGTTTAATTCGGCGTCTCATCAAAAATGAAAATATTTTTGAAAACTACAAGTCTCATGGGTTTTAGTGGTGAAAAAATAATTTTAAAAATCGTTCGGGAAATGAGTTTACTCCCTGCTTACTTTCTTTGTATACATTCGACTATACGGGATTTACGGGAAATCGCGGGTTTTTGGTTGCCGGAGATTAAACTGGTTTAATTCGGCGTCTCATCAAAAATGAAAACATTTTTGAAAACTACAAGTCTCATGGGTTTTAGTGCTGAAAAAATTAAATTAAAAAATCGTTCGGGAAATGCGTTTACTCCCTGGGTACTTTTTTTGTATACATTCCACTATACGGGCCGAGTCCGGGATTTACGGGAAATCGCGGGTTTTCGGTTGGCGGCGAGAAAACTGCTTTCATTCGGCGTCTCATCAAAAATGAAAAGATTTTTGAAAACTGCAAGTCTCATGGGTTTTAGTGGTGAAAAAATAATTTTAAAAATCGTTCGGGAAATGTGTTTACTCCCTGCTTACTTTCTCTGTATACATTCGACTATACGGGCCGAGTCCGGGATTTACGGGAAATCGCGGGTTTTCGGTTGCCGGCGATTAAAGTGCTTTCATTCGGCGTCTCATCAAAAATGAAAATATTTTTGAAAACTACAAGTCGCATGGGTTTTAGTGGTGAAAAAATAATTTTAAAAATCGTTCGGGAAATGGGTTTACTCCCTGCTTACTTTCTTTGTATACATTCGACTATACGGGATTTACGGGAAATCGCGGGTTTTCGGTTGCCGGCGATTACACTTCTTTCATTCGGCGTCTCATCAAAAATGAAAATTTTTTTGAAAACTACAAGTCTCATGGGTTTTAGTGGTGAAAAAATAATTTTAAAAATCGTTCGGGAAATGAGTTTACTCCCTGGGTACTTTCTTTGTATACATTCGAATATACGGGCTGAGCCCGGGATTTACGGGAAATCGCGGGTTTTTGGTTGCCGGAGATTAAACTGGTTTAATTTGGCGTCTCATCAAAAATGAAAACATTTTTGAAAACTACAAGTCTCATGGGTTTTAGTGCTGAAAAAAATAAATTAAAAAATCGTTCGGGAAATGCGTTTACTCCCTGGGTACTTTTTTTGTATACATTCCACTATACGGGCCGAGCCGGGATTTACGGGAAATCGCGGGTTTTCGGTTGCCGGCGATTAAACTGCTTTCATTCGGCGTCTCATCAAAAATGAAAATATTTTTGAAAACTACAAGTCTCATGGGTTTTAGTGGTGAAAAAATAATTTTAAAAAATCGTTCGGGAAATGAGTTTACTCTCTGCTTACTTTCTCTGTATACATTCGACTATACGGGATTTACGGGAAATCGCGGGTTTTCGGTTGCCGGCGATTAAACTGCTTTCATTCGGCGTCTCATCAAAAATGAAAATATTTTTTAAAACTACAAGTCTCATGGGTTTTAGTGGTGAAAAAATAATTTAAAAAATTGTTCGGGAAATGAGTTTACTCCCTGCTTACTTTCTTTGTACACATTCGACTATACGGGATTTACGGGAAATCGCGGTTTTTCGGTTGCCGGCGATTAAACTGCTTTCATTCGGCGTCTCATCGAAAATGAAAACATTTTTGAAAACTACAAGTCTCATGGGTTTTAGTGCTGAAAAAGAAAAATTCAAAAATCGTTCGGGAAATGCGTTTACTCCCTGGGTACTTTTTTTGTATACATTCCACTATACGGGCCGAGCCGGGATTTACGGGAAATCGTTGGTTTTCGGTTGCCGGCGATTAAACTGCTTTCATTCGGCGTCTCATCAAAAATGAAAATATTTTTTAAAACTACAAGTCTCATGGGTTTTAGTGGTGGAAAAATAATTTAAAAAATTGCTCAGGAAATGAGTTTACTCCCTGCTTACTTTCTTTGTATACATTCGACTATACGGGATTTACGGGAAATCGCGGTTTTTCGGTTGCCGGCGATTAAACTGCTTTCATTCGGCGTCTCATCGAAAATGAAAATTTTTTAAAAACTACAAGTCTCATGGGTTTTAGTGGTGAAAAAATAATTTTAAAAATCGTTCGGGAAATGAGTTTACTCCCTGGGTACTTTCTTTGTATACATTCGAATATACGGGCCGAGCCGGGATTTACGGGAAATCGTTGGTTTTCGGTTGCCGGCGATTAAACTGCTTTCATTCGGCGTCTCATCAAAAATGAAAATATTTTTTAAAACTACAAGTCTCATGGGTTTTAGTGGTGGAAAAATAATTTAAAAAATTGCTCAGGAAATGAGTTTACTCCCTGCTTACTTTCTTTGTATACATTCGACTATACGGGATTTACGGGAAATCGCGGTTTTTCGGTTGCCGGGCGATTAACTGCTTTCATTCGGCGTCTCATCGAAAATGAAAATTTTTTTGAAAACTACAAGTCTCATGGGTTTTAGTGCTGAAAAAAATAAATTAAAAAATCGTTCGGGAAATGAGTTTACTCCCTGGGTACTTTCTTTGTATACATTCGACTATACGGGCTGAGCCCGGGATTTACGGGAAATCGCGGGTTTTTGGTTGCCGGAGATTAAACTGGTTTAATTCGGCGTCTCATCAAAAATGAAAATATTTTTGAAAACTACAAGTCTCATGGGTTTTAGTGGTGAAAAAATAATTTTAAAAATCGTTCGGGAAATGAGTTTACTCCCTGGGTACTTTCTTTGTATACATTCGACTATACGGGCCGAGCCCGGATTTACGGGAAATCGCGGGTTTTTGGTTGCCGGAGATTAAACTGGTTTCATTCGGCGTCTCATCAAAAATGAAAACATTTTTGAAAACTACAAGTCTCATGGGTTTTAGTGCTGAAAAAAATAAATTAAAAAATCGTTCGGGAAATGCGTTTACTCCCTGGGTACTTTTTTTGTATACATTCCACTATACGGGCCGAGCCGGGATTTACGGGAAATCGCGGGTTTTCGGTTGCCGGCGATTAAACTGCTTTCATTCGGCGTCTCATCAAAAATGAAAATATTTTTGAAAACTACAAGTCTCAATGGGTTTTAGTGGTGAAAAATAATTTTAAAAATCGTTCGGGAAATGAGTTTACTCTCCTGCTTACTTTCTCTGTATACATTCGACTATACGGGCCGCGGATTTACGGGAAATCGCGGGTTTTCGGTTGCCGGCGATTAAACTGCTTTCATTCGGCGTCTCATCAAAAATGAAAATATTTTTTAAAACTACAAGTCTCATGGGTTTTAGTGGTGAAAAAATAATTTAAAAAATTGTTCGGGAAATGAGTTTACTCCCTGCTTACTTTCTTTGTATACATTCGACTATAAGGGATTTACGGGAAATCGCGGGTTTTTCGGTTGCCGGCGATTAAACTGCTTTCATTCGGCGTCTCATCGAAAATGAAAATTTTTTGAAAACTACAAGTCTCATGGGTTTTAGTGCTGAAAAAAAAAATTAAAAAATCGTTCGGGAAATGCGTTTACTCCCTGGGTTACTTTCTTTGTATACATTCCACTATACGGGCCGAGCCGGGATTTACGGGAAATCGTTGGTTTTCGGTTGCCGGCGATTAAACTGCTTTCAATTCGGCGTCTCATCAAAAATGAAAATATTTTTTAAAACTACAAGTCTCATGGGTTTTAGTGGTGAAAAAATAATTTAAAAAAATTGCTCAGGGAAATGAGTTTACTCCCTGCTTACTTTCTTTGTATACATTCGACTATACGGGATTTACGGGAAATCGCGGTTTTTCGGTTGCCGGCGATTAAACTGCTTTCATTCGGCGTCTCATCGAAAATGAAAATTTTTTGAAAACTACAAGTCTCATGGGTTTTAGTGCTGAAAAAAATAAATTAAAAATCGTTCGGGAAATGAGTTTACTCCCTGGGTACTTTCTTTGTATACATTCGAATATACGGGCTGAGCCCGGGATTTACGGGAAATCGCGGGTTTTTCGGTTGCCGGAGATTAAACTGGTTTAATTCGGCGTCTCATCAAAAATGAAAATATTCTTTGAAAACTACAAGTCTCATGGGTTTTAGTGGTGAAAAAATAATTTTAAAAATCGTTCGGGAAATGAGTTTACTCCCTGCTTACTTTCTTTGTATACATTCGACTATACGCGGATTTACGGGAAATCGCGGTTTTTCGGTTGCCGGCGATTAAACTGGTTTAATTCGGCGTCTCATCAAAAATGAAAACATTTTTGAAAAACTACAAGTCTCATGGGTTTTAGTGCTGAAAAAATTAAAATTAAAAAATCGTTCGGGAAATGCGTTTACTCCCTGGGTAACTTTTTTTGTATACATTCCACTATACGGGCCGAGTCCGGGATTTACGGGAAATCGCGGGTTTTCGGTTGCGGCGAGAAAACTGCTTTCATTCGGCGTCTCATCAAAAATGAAAAGATTTTTGAAAACTGCAAAGTCTCATGGGTTTTTAGTGGTGAAAAAATAATTTTAAAAAATCGTTCGGGAAATGTGTTTACTCCCTGCTTACTTTTCTCTGTATACATTCGACTATACGGGCCGAGTCCGGGATTTACGGGAAATCGCGGGTTTTCGGTTGCCGGCGATTAAAGTGCTTTCATTCCGGCGTCTCATCAAAAATGAAAATATTTTTGAAACTACAAGTCGCATGGGTTTTTAGTGGTGAAAAATAATTTTTAAAAAATCGTTCGGAAATGGGTTTACTCCCTGCTTACTTTCTTTGTATACATTCGACTATACGGGATTTACGGGAAATCGCGGGTTTTCGGTTGCCGGCGATTACACTTCTTTCATTCGGCGTCTCATCAAAAATGAAAATTTTTTTGAAAACTACAAGTCTCATGGGTTTTAGTGGTGAAAAAATAATTTTAAAAATCGTTCGGGAAATGAGTTTACTCCCTGGGTACTTTCTTTGTATACATTCGACTATACGGGCCGAGCCCGGGATTTACGGGAAATCGCGGGTTTTTGGTTGCCGGAGATTAAACTGGTTTCATTTGGCGTCTCATCAAAAATGAAAACATTTTTGAAAACTACAAGTCTCATGGGTTTTAGTGCTGAAAAAAATAAATTAAAAAATCGTTCGGGAAATGCGTTTACTCCCTGGGTACTTTTTTGTATACCATTCCACTATAACGGGCCGAGCCGGGATTTACGGGAAATCGCGGGTTTTCGGTTGGCCGAGCGATTAAACTGCTTTCATTCGGCGTCTCATCAAAAATGGAAATATTTTTGAAAAACTACAAGTCTCATGGGTTTTAGTGGTGAAAAAATAATTTTTAAAAATCGTTCGGGAAATGAGTTTACTCTCTGCTTACTTTCTCTGTATACATTCGACTATACGGGATTTACGGGAAATCGCGGGTTTTCGGTTGCCGGCGATTAAACTGCTTTCATTCGGCGTCTCATCAAAAATGAAAATATTTTTTTAAAACTACAAGTCTCATGGGTTTTAGTGGTGAAAAAATAATTTAAAAATTGTTCGGGAAATGAGTTTACTCCCTGCTTACTTTCTTTGTACACATTCGACTATACGGGATTTACGGGAAATCGCGGTTTTTCGGTTGCCGGCGATTAAACTTGCTTTCATTCGGCGTCTCATCGAAAAATGAAAACATTTTTGAAAACTACAAGTCTCATGGGTTTTTAGTGCTGAAAAAGAAAAATTAAAAAATCGTTCGGGAAATGCGTTTACTCCCTGGGTACTTTTTTTGTATACATTCCACTATACGGGGCCGAGCCGGGATTTACGGGAAATCGTTGGTTTTCGGTTGCCGGCGATTAAACTGCTTTCATTCGGCGTCTCATCAAAAATGAAAATATTTTTTAAAACTACAAGTCTCATGGGTTTTAGTGGTGGAAAATAATTTTAAAAAATTGCTCAGGAAATGAGTTTACTCCCTGCTTACTTTCTTTGTATACATTCGACTATACGGGATTTACGGGAAATCGCGGTTTTTCGGTTGCCGGCGATTAAACTGCTTTCATTCGGCGTCTCATCGAAAATGAAAATTTTTTTAAAAACTACAAGTCTCATGGGTTTTTAGTGGTGAAAAAATAATTTTTAAAAAATCGTTCGGGAAATGAGTTTACTCCCTGGGTACTTTCTTTGTATACATTCGAAATATACGGGCCGAGCCGGGATTTACGGGAAATCGTTGGGTTTTCGGTTGCCGGCGATTAAAACTGCTTTCATTCGGCGTCTCATCAAAAATGAAAATATTTTTTAAAACTACAAGTCCTATGGGTTTTAGTGGTGGAAAAATAATTTAAAAAATTGCTCAGGAAATTGAGTTTACTCCCTGCTTACTTTCTTTGTATACATTCGACTATACGGGATTTACGGGAAATCGCGGTTTTTTCGGTTGCCGGCGATTAAACTGCTTTCATTCGGCGTCTCATCGAAAAATGAAAATTTTTTGAAAACTACAAGTCTCATGGTTTTAGTGCTGAAAAAAAATAAATTAAAAAATCGTTTCGGGAAATGAGTTTACTCCTGGGTACTTTCTTTGTATACATTCGAATATACGGGCTGAGCCCGGGATTTACGGGAAATCGCGGGTTTTTGGTTGCCGGAGATTAAACTGGTTTAATTCGGCGTCTCATCAAAAATGAAAATATTTTTGAAAACTACAAGTCTCATGGGTTTTAGTGGTGAAAAAATAATTTTAAAAAATCGTTCGGGAAATGAGTTTACTCCCTGCTTACTTTCTTTGTATACATTCGACTATACGGGATTTACGGGAAATCGCGGGTTTTCGGTTGCCGGCGATTAAACTGCTTTCATTCGGCGTCTCATCAAAAATGAAAATATTTTTGAAAACTACAAGTCTCATGGGTTTTAGTGGTGAAAAAATAATTTTAAAAATCGTTCGGGAAATGAGTTTACTCCCTGTACTTTCTTTGTATACATTCGACTATACGGGCCGAGCCGGGATTTACGGGAAATCGCGGGTTTTCGGTTGCCGGCGATTAAACTGCTTTCATTCGGCGTCTCATCAAAAATGAAAAATTTTTTGAAAACTACAAGTCTCATGGGTTTTAGTGGTGAAAAAATAATTTTAAAAATCGTTCGGGAAATGAGTTTACTCCCTGCTTACTTTCTTTGTATACATTCGACTATACGGGCCGACGGGATTTACGGGAAATCGCGGGTTTTCGGTTGCCGGCGATTAAACTGCTTTCATTCGGCGTCTCATCAAAAATGAAAATATTTTTGAAAACTACAAGTCTCATGGGTTTTAGTGGTGAAAAAATAATTTTAAAAATCGTTCGGGAAATGAGTTTACTCCCTGCTTACTTTCTTTGTATACATTCGACTATACGGGATTTACGGGAAATCGCGGGTTTTCGGTTGCCGGCGATTAAACTGCTTTCATTCGGCGTCTCATCAAAAATGAAAATTTTTTGAAAACTACAAGTCTCATGGGTTTTAGTGGTGAAAAAATAATTTTAAAAATCGTTCGGGAAATGAGTTTACTCCCTGTACTTTCTTTGTATACATTCGACTATACGGGCGAGCCGGGATTTACGGGAAATCGCGGTTTTCGGTTGCCGGCGATTAAACTGCTTTCATTCGGCGTCTCATCAAAAATGAAAATATTTTTGAAAACTACAAGTCTCATGGGTTTTAGTGGTGAAAAAATAATTTTAAAAATCGTTCGGGAAATGAGTTTACTCCCTGCTTTCTTTGTATACATTCGACTATACGGGCCGAGCCGGGATTTACGGGAAATCGCGGGTTTTCGGTTGCCGGCGATTAAACTGCTTTCATTCGGCGTCTCATCAAAAATGAAAATATTTTGAAAACTACAAGTCTCATGGGTTTTAGTGGTGAAAAAATAATTTTAAAAATCGTTCGGGAAATGAGTTTACTCCCTGCTTACTTTCTTTGTATACATTCGACTATACGGGATTTACGGGAAATCGCGGGTTTTCGGTTGCCGGCGATTAAACTGCTTTCATTCGGCGTCTCATCAAAAATGAAAATATTTTTGAAAACTACAAGTCTCATGGGTTTTAGTGGTGAAAAAATAATTTTAAAAATCGTTCGGGAAATGAGTTTACTCCCTGCTTACTTTCTTTGTATACATTCGACTATACGGGATTTACGGGAAATCGCGGGTTTTCGGTTGCCGGCGATTAAACTGCTTTCATTCGGCGTCTCATCAAAAATGAAAATATTTTTGAAAACTACAAGTCTCATGGGTTTTAGTGGTGAAAAAATAATTTTAAAAATCGTTCGGGAAATGAGTTTACTCCCTGTACTTTTTTTGTATACATTCGACTATACGACGGGATTTACGGGAAATCGCGGGTTTTCGGTTGCCGGCGATTAAACTGCTTTCATTCGGCGTCTCATCAAAAATGAAAATATTTTTGAAAACTACAAGTCTCATGGGTTTTAGTGGTGAAAAAATAATTTTAAAAATCGTTCGGGAAATGAGTTTACTCCTGCTTACTTTCTTTGTATACATTCGACTATACGGGATTTACGGGAAATCGCGGGTTTTCGGTTGCCGGCGATTAAACTGCTTTCATTCGGCGTCTCATCAAAAATGAAAATATTTTTGAAAACTACAAGTCTCATGGGTTTTAGTGGTGAAAAAATAATTTTAAAAATCGTTCGGGAAATGAGTTTACTCCCTGTACTTTCTTTGTATACATTCGACTATACGGGCGACCGGGATTTACGGGAAATCGCGGGTTTTCGGTTGCCGGCGATTAAACTGTTTCATTCGGCGTCTCATCAAAAATGAAAATATTTTTGAAAACTACAAGTCTCATGGGTTTTAGTGGTGAAAAAATAATTTTAAAAATCGTTCGGGAAATGAGTTTACTCCCTGCTTACTTTCTTTGTATACATTCGACTATACGGGATTTACGGGAAATCGCGGGTTTTCGGTTGCCGGCGATTAAACTGCTTTCATTCGGCGTCTCATCAAAAATGAAAAATTTTTGAAAACTACAAGTCTCATGGGTTTTAGTGTGAAAAAATAATTTTAAAAATCGTTCGGGAAATGAGTTTACTCCCTGTACTTTCTTTGTATACATTCGACTATACGGGCCGAGTCCGGGATTTACGGGAAATCGCGGGTTTTCGGTTGCCGGCGATTAAACTGCTTTCATTCGGCGTCTCATCAAAAATGAAAATATTTTTGAAAACTACAAGTCTCATGGGTTTTAGTGGTGAAAAAATAATTTTAAAAATCGTTCGGGAAATGAGTTTACTCCCTGCTTACTTTCTTTGTATACATTCGACTATACGGCCGAGGGATTTACGGGAAATCGCGGGTTTTCGGTTGCCGGCGATTAAACTGCTTTCATTCGGCGTCTCATCAAAAATGAAAATATTTTTGAAAACTACAAGTCTCATGGGTTTTAGTGGTGAAAAAATAATTTTAAAAATCGTTCGGGAAATGAGTTTACTCCCTGCTTACTTTCTTTGTATACATTCGACTATACGGGATTTACGGGAAATCGCGGGTTTTCGGTTGCCGGCGATTAAACTGCTTTCATTCGGCGTCTCATCAAAAATGAAAATATTTTTGAAAACTACAAGTCTCATGGGTTTTAGTGGTGAAAAAATAATTTTAAAAATCGTTCGGGAAATGAGTTTACTCCCTGTACTTTCTTTGTATACATTCGACTATACGGGATTTACGGGAAATCGCGGGTTTTCGGTTGCCGGCGATTAAACTGCTTTCATTCGGCGTCTCATCAAAAATGAAAATTTTTTGAAAACTACAAGTCTCATGGGTTTTAGTGGTGAAAAAATAATTTTAAAAATCGTTCGGGAAATGAGTTTACTCCCTGTACTTTCTTTGTATACATTCGACTATCGGCGAGCCGGGATTTACGGGAAATCGCGGGTTTTCGGTTGCCGGCGATTAAACTGTTTCATTCGGCGTCTCATCAAAAATGAAAAATTTTTGAAAACTACAAGTCTCATGGGTTTTAGTGGTGAAAAAATAATTTTAAAAATCGTTCGGGAAATGAGTTTACTCCCTGCTTACTTTCTTTGTATACATTCGACTATACGAGGGATTTACGGGAAATCGCGGGTTTTTCGGTTGCCGGCGATTAAACTGCTTTCATTCGGCGTCTCATCAAAATGAAAATATTTTTGAAAACTACAAGTCTCATGGGTTTTAGTGGTGAAAAAATAATTTTAAAAATCGTTCGGGAAATGAGTTTACTCCCTGTACTTTCTTTGTATACATTCGACTACGACGGGATTTACGGGAAATCGCGGTTTTCGGTTGCCGGCGATTAAACTGCTTTCATTCGGCGTCTCATCAAAAATGAAAATATTTTTGAAAACTACAAGTCTCATGGGTTTTAGTGGTGAAAAAATAATTTTAAAAATCGTTCGGGAAATGAGTTTACTCCCTGCTTACTTTCTTTGTATACATTCGACTATACGGGCCGAGCCGGGATTTACGGGAAATCGCGGGTTTTCGGTTGCCGGAGATTAAACTGGTTTCATTCGGCGTCTCATCAAAAATGAAAATATTTTTGAAAACTACAAGTCTCATGGGTTTTAGTGGTGAAAAAATAATTTTAAAAATCGTTCGGGAAATGAGTTTACTCCCTGGGTACTTTCTTTGTATACATTCGACTATACGGGCCGAGCCGGGATTTACGGGAAATCGCGGGTTTTCGGTTTCCGGAGATTAAACTGGTTTCATTCGGCGTCTCATCAAAAATGAAAATATTTTTGAAAACTACAAGTCTCATGGGTTTTAGTGGTGAAAAAATAATTTTAAAAATCGTTCGGGAAATGAGTTTACTCCCTGCTTACTTTCTTTGTATACATTCGACTATACGGGCCGAGCCGGGATTTACGGGAAATCGCGGGTTTTCGGTTGCCGGAGATTAAACTGGTTTCATTCGGCGTCTCATCAAAAATGAAAATATTTTTGAAAACTACAAGTCTCATGGGTTTTAGTGGTGAAAAAATAATTTTAAAAATCGTTCGGGAAATGAGTTTACTCCCTGGGTACTTTCTTTGTATACATTCGACTATACGGGATTTACGGGAAATCGCGGGTTTTCGGTTGCCGGAGATTAAACTGCTTTCATTCGGCGTCTCATCAAAAATGAAAATATTTTTGAAAACTACAAGTCTCATGGGTTTTAGTGGTGAAAAAATAATTTTAAAAATCGTTCGGGAAATGAGTTTACTCCCTGCTACTTTCTTTGTATACATTCCACTATACGGGCCGAGCCGGGATTTACGGGAAATCGCGGGTTTTCGGTTGCCGGAGATTAAACTGCTTTCATTCGGCGTCTCATCAAAAATGAAAATATTTTTGAAAACTACAAGTCTCATGGGTTTTAGTGGTGAAAAAATAATTTTAAAAATCGTTCGGGAAATGAGTTTACTCCCTGGGTACTTTCTTTGTATACATTCGACTATACGGGCCGAGCCGGGATTTACGGGAAATCGCGGGTTTTCGGTTTCCGGAGATTAAACTGGTTTCATTCGGCGTCTCATCAAAAATGAAAATATTTTTGAAAACTACAAGTCTCATGGGTTTTAGTGGTGAAAAAATAATTTTAAAAATCGTTCGGGAAATGAGTTTACTCCCTGCTTACTTTCTTTGTATACATTCGACTATACGGGATTTACGGGAAATCGCGGGTTTTCGGTTGCCGGCGATTAAACTGCTTTCATTCGGCGTCTCATCAAAAATGAAAATATTTTTGAAAACTACAAGTCTCATGGTTTTAGTGGTGAAAAAATAATTTTAAAAATCGTTCGGGAAATGAGTTTACTCCCTGCTACTTTCTTTGTATACATTCGACTATACGGGCCGAGCCGGGATTTACGGGAAATCGCGGGTTTTCGGTTGCCGGAGATTAAACTGCTTTCATTCGGCGTCTCATCAAAAATGAAAATATTTTTGAAAACTACAAGTCTCATGGGTTTTAGTGGTGAAAAAATAATTTTAAAAATCGTTCGGGAAATGAGTTTACTCCCTGGGTACTTTCTTTGTATACATTCGACTATACGGGCCGAGCCGGGATTTACGGGAAATCGCGGGTTTTCGGTTTCCGGAGATTAAACTGGTTTCATTCGGCGTCTCATCAAAAATGAAAATATTTTTGAAAAACAAGTCTCATGGGTTTTAGTGGTGAAAAAATAATTTTAAAAATCGTTCGGGAAATGAGTTTACTCCCTGGGTACTTTCTTTGTATACATTCGACTATACGGGATTTACGGGAAATCGCGGGTTTTCGGTTGCCGGCGATTAAACTGTTTCATTCGGCGTCTCATCAAAAATGAAAATATTTTTGAAAACTACAAGTCTCATGGGTTTTAGTGGTGAAAAAATAATTTTAAAAATCGTTCGGGAAATGAGTTTACTCCCTGCTTACTTTCTTTGTATACATTCGACTATACGGGATTTACGGGAAATCGCGGGTTTTCGGTTGCCGGCGATTAAACTGCTTTCATTCGGCGTCTCATCAAAAATGAAAATATTTTTGAAAACTACAAGTCTCATGGGTTTTAGTGGTGAAAAAATAATTTTAAAAATCGTTCGGGAAATGAGTTTACTCCCTGCTACTTTCTTTGTATACATTCGACTATACGGGCCGAGCCGGGATTTACGGGAAATCGCGGGTTTTCGGTTGCCGGAGATTAAACTGCTTTCATTCGGCGTCTCATCAAAAATGAAAATATTTTTGAAAACTACAAGTCTCATGGGTTTTAGTGGTGAAAAAATAATTTTAAAAATCGTTCGGGAAATGAGTTTACTCCCTGGGTACTTTCTTTGTATACATTCGACTATACGGGCCGAGCCGGGATTTACGGGAAATCGCGGGTTTTCGGTTTCCGGAGATTAAACTGGTTTCATTCGGCGTCTCATCAAAAATGAAAATATTTTTGAAAACTACAAGTCTCATGGGTTTTAGTGGTGAAAAAATAATTTTAAAAATCGTTCGGGAAATGAGTTTACTCCCTGGGTACTTTCTTTGTATACATTCCACTATACGGGCCGAGCCGGGATTTACGGGAAATCGCGGGTTTTCGGTTGCCGGAGATTAAACTGGTTTCATTCGGCGTCTCATCAAAAATGAAAATATTTTTGAAAACTACAAGTCTCATGGGTTTTAGTGGTGAAAAAATAATTTTAAAAATCGTTCGGGAAATGAGTTTACTCCCTGCTACTTTCTTTGTATACATTCGACTATACGGCCGAGCCGGGATTTACGGGAAATCGCGG
>JASGCC010003092.1:0-25316 GCA_030067915.1 Hydractinia echinata | reverse complement strand
TTAAGCGCATTATGTTTTCTTAATATTACTAGGTTGCATCGCTT
Source organism: Hydractinia echinata (assembly GCA_030067915.1). Lineage (NCBI taxonomy): Eukaryota > Metazoa > Cnidaria > Hydrozoa > Anthoathecata > Hydractiniidae > Hydractinia > Hydractinia echinata. Next base: position 25,272 of record JASGCC010003092.1, on the reverse strand, counting down.
TTAACAGTGAAACGATTGACTGTGGACTTAATTGAACTGATTTTGGACTTTGACCTTAAAATGTGATAAATGGAACAATTGGACTCCAAGAAATAATCATTCTTCCTAATTTGACATGATTGCTGGAACTCAGCATTACACTGGGCGCTGTGGTAGCGCTTATTTAAAAATTTAGATAAATAAGTCATTTTTTACTGTGGGTCCAATCCTAGCCGTTACGCGCGCTGAGAAAATAGAGACGTTTTCATAACTACATTTCATTGACTTTCTAACGGTATCAAGTCCGTTTGCGTTTACAACGGTTGCGTCACATATTCGTACCAACATGTATTTAGCGATATTTTTCTGATATTACTAGGTTGCATCGCTTTTAACAGTGAAACGATTGACTGTGCGACTTAATTGAACTGATTTTGGACTTTGACCTTATAAATGTCATAAATGACACAATTGGACTCCAAGAAATAACATTCTTTCTTAATTTGACATGATTGCTGCGGACTCAGCGATTACACTGGGCGCTGTGGTAGCGCTTTTTAAAAATTTAGATAAATAAGTCATTTTTTACGTGGGACCAATCCTAGCGTTAGCGCGCGCCTGAAAAATAGAGAGTTTCAAAAACTACATTTCATTGACTTTCTAACGGTATCAGTCCGTTTGAGTTACAACGGTTGCGTCACATATTCGTACCAACATGTATTTAGCGATATTTTCTGATATTTACTAGGTTGCATCGCTTTTTAACAGTGAAACGATTGACTGTGGACTTAATTGAAAATGATTTTGGACTTTGACCTTATAAATGTGATAAATGAACAATTGTGACTCCAAGAAATACTTCTTCTAATTTGACATGATTGCTGAACTCAGCGATTACACTGGGCGCTGTGAGCGCTTATTTAAAAATTTAGATAAATAAGTCATTTTTTACTGTGGGCTCTACCTAGCCGTTAGCGCGCGCTGAAGAAATAGAGACAGTTTCAAAAACTACATTTCATTGACTTCTAACGGTATCATCCGTTTGAGTTACAACGGTTTGGTCACATATTCGTACAACATGTATTAGCGATATTTTTCTGATATTACTAGGTTGCATCCGCTTTAACAGTGAAACGATTGACTGTGGGACTTAATTGAACTGATTTTGGACTTTGACCTTATAATGTATAAATAACAATTGACTCCAAGAAATAACATTCTTCTAATTTGACATGATTGCTGGAACTTAGCGATTACACTGGCGCTGTGGTAGCGCTTTATTTAAAAAATTTAGATAAATAAGTCATTACTGTGGACCAATCCTAGCCGTTAGCGCGCGCTGAAAAATAGAGACGGTTTCAAAACTACATTTCATTGACTTTCTAACGGTATCAGTCCGTTTGAGTTACAAACGGTTGCGTCACATATTCGTACCAACATGTATTTAGCGATATTTTCTTGATATTACTAGGTTGCATCGCTTTTAACAGTGTGAAACGATTGACTGTGGGACTTAATTGAACTGATTTTGGAATTTGACCTTATAAATGTATAAATGACACAATTGGACTCCAAGAAATAACATTCTTCTTAATTTGACATGATTGCTGAAACTCAGCGATTACACTGGGCGCTGTGAAGCGCTTTTATTTAAAAAATTTAGGTAAATAAGTCATTTTTACTGTGGCCCAATCCTAGCCGTTAGCGCGCGCTGAAGAAATAGAGACAGGTTTCATAAACTACATTTCATTGACTTCTAACGTATCAGTCCGTTTGAGTTACAACGGTTGCGTCACATATTCTACAACATGTATTTAGCATATTTTTCTGATATTACTAGGTTGCATCGCTTTTAACAGTGAAACGATTGACTGTGGGACTTAATTGAACTGATTTTGGACTTTGACCTTATAAATGTCATAAATGAACAATTGGACTCCAAGAAATAACATTCTTCTTAATTTGACATGATTGCTGGAACTAGCGATTACACTGGGCGCGTGGTAGCGCTTTATTTAAAAATTTAGATAATAAGTCATTTTTACTGTGGGACCAATCCTAGCCGTTAGCGCGCGCTGAAAAAATAGAGACGTTTCAAAAACTACATTTCATTGACTTTCTAACGGTATCAGTCCGTTTGAGTTACAGAAGTTGCGTCACATATTCGTACCAACATGTATTTAGCGATATTTTTCTATATACTAGGTTCATCGCTTTTAACAGTTAAACGATTGACTGTGGGACTTAATTGAACTGATTTTGGACTTTGACCTTATCAAATGGATAAATGAACAATTGGACTTCAAGAAATAACATTCTTCTTAATTTGACATGATTGCTGGAACTCAGCGATTACACTGGGCCCTGTGGTAGCGCCTTTATTTAAAAATTTAAATAAATAAAGTCATTTTTTACTGTGGGACCAATCCTAGCCGTCAGCGCTCGCTGAAGAAATAGAGACGTTTCAAAACTACATTTCATTACTTTCTAACGGTATCAATCCGTTGAGTTACAACGGTTGCGTCACATATTTCGTACCAACATGTATTTAGCGATTTATTTTCCTGATATTACTAGGTTGCATCGCTTTTAACAGTATCTCTCTCTTTTATACATGTTGGTCCGAATATGTGAACAACCGTTTGTAACTCGACGGAGTGATACCGTTCCGAAAAACAATGAAATGTAGTTTTCTGAAACTGTCTCTTCTTCTTCAGCTCGCGCTAACGGCTAGGATTGGTCCCACGATAAAAAATGACTTATAGATATAAATTTTTAAATAAAGCGCTACCACAGCGCCCAGTGTAATTGCTCAGTTCCAGCAATCATGTCAAATTAAGAAGAATGTTATTTCTTGGAGTCCAATTGTCTATTTATCATTTATAAGGTCAAAGTCCAAAATCAGTTCAATTAAGTCCACAGTCAATCGTTTCACTGTTAAAAGCGATGCAACCTAGTAATCATCAGAAAAATATCGCTAAATACATGTTGGTACGAATATGTGACGCAACTATTCTAACTCAAACGGACTGATACCGTTAGAAAGTCAATGAAATGTAGTTTTTGAAACCGTCTCTATTTTTTCAGCGCGCGCTAACGGCTAGGATTGGTCCCACAGTAAAATATGACTTACTTATCTAAATTTTTAAATAAAGCGCTACCACAGCGCCCAGTGTAATCGCTGAGTTCCAGCAATCATGTCAAATTAGGAAGAATGTTATTTCTTGGAGTCCAATTGTGTCATTTATGACATTTATAAGGTCAAAGTCCAAAATCAGTTCAACTAAGTCCCACAGTCAATCGTTTCACTGTTAAAAGCGATGCAACCTAGTAATATCAGAAAAATATCGCTAAATACATGTTGGTACGAATATGTGACGCAACCGTTGTAACTCAAACGGACTGATAGCCGTTAGAAAGTCAATGAAATGTAGTTTATGAAACCGTCTCTATTTCTTCAGCGCGCGCTAACGGCCTAGGATTGGACCCACAGTAAAAATGACTTATTATTCTAATTTTTAAATGAAGCGCTACCACAGCGCCCAGTGTAATTCGCTGAGTTCCAGCAATCATGTCAAATTAGAAGAATGTTATTTCTTGGAGTCCAATTGTATCATTTATCACATTTATAAGGTCAAAGTCCAAAATCAGTTCAATTAAGTCCCACAGTCAATCGTTTCACTGTTAAAAGCGATGCAACCTAGTAATATCAGAAAATATCGCTAAATACATGTTGTACGAATATGTGACGCAACCGTTGTAACTCAAACGGACTGATACCGTTAGAAAGTCAATGAAATGTAGTTTTTGAAACTGTCTCTATTTCTTCAGCGCGCGCTAACGGCTAGGATTGGTCCACAGTAAAAAATGACTTATTTATCTAAATTTTTAAATAAAGCGGCTACCACAGCGCCAGTGTAATCGCTGAGTTCCAGCAATCATGTCAAATTAAGAAGAATGTTATTTCTTGGAGTCCAATTGTGTCATTTATCACATTTATAAGGTCAAAGTCCAAAATCAGTTCAATTAAGTCCCACAGTCAATCGTTTCACTGTTAAAAGCGATGCAACCTAGTAATATCAGAAAAATATCGCTAAATACATGTTGGTACGAATATGTGACGCAACCGTTGTAACTCAAAACGGACTGATACCGTTAGAAAGTCAATGAAATGTAGTTTTTGAAACTGTCTCTATTTCTTCAGCGCGCGCTAACGGCTAGGATTGGTCCCACAGTAAAAAATGACTTATTTATCTAAATTTTTAAATAAAGCGCTTACCACAGCGCCCAGTGTAATCGCTGAGTTCCAGCAATCATGTCAAATTAAGAAGAATGTTATTTCTTGGAGTCCAGTTGTGTCACTTATCACATTTATAAGGTCAAAGTCCAAAATCAGTTCAATTAAGTCCCACAGTCAATCGTTTCACTGTTAAAAGCGATGCAACCTAGTAATATCAGAAAAATATCGCTAAATACATGTTGGTACGAATATGTGACGCAACCGTTGTAACTCCAACGGACTGATACCGTTAGAAAGTTAATGAAATGTAATTTATGAAATCGTCTCTATTTTTTCAGCGCGCGCTAACGGCTAGGATTTGTCCCACAGTAAAAAATGACTTATTTATCTAAATTTTTAAATAAAGCGCTACCACAGCGCCCAGTGTAATCGCTGAGTTCCAGCAATCATGTCAAATTAAGAAGAATGTTATTTCTTGGAGTCCAATTGTGTCATTTATCACATTTATAAGGTCAAAGTCCAAAATCAGTTCAATTAAGTCCCACAGTCAATCGTTTCACTGTTAAAAGCGATGCAACCTAGTAATATCAGAAAAATATCGCTAAATACATGTTGGTACGAATATGTGACGCAACCGTTGTAACTCAAACGGACTGATACCGTTAGAAAGTCAATGAAATGTAGTTTTTGAAACTGTCTCTATTTCTCAGCGCGCGCTAACGGCTAGGATTGGTCCCACAGTAAAAAATGACTTATTATCTAAATTTTTAAATAAAGCGCTACCACAGCGCCCAGTGTAATCGCTGAGTTCCAGCAATCATGTCAAATTAGAAGAATGTTATTTCTTGGAGTCCAATTGTATCATTTATCACATTTATAAGGTCAAAGTCCAAAATCAGTTCAATTAAGTCCCACAGTCAATCGTTTCACTGTTAAAAGCGATGCAACCTAGTAATATCAGAAAAATATCGCTAAATACATGTTGGTACGAATATGTGACGCAACCGTTGTAACTCAAACGGACTGATACCGTTAGAAAGTCAATGAAATGTAGTTTTTGAAACTGTCTCTATTTCTTCAGCGCGCGCTAACGGCTAGGATTGGTCCCACAGTAAAAAATGACTTATTTATCTAAATTTTTAAATAAAGCGCTACCACAGCGCCCAGTGTAATCGCTGAGTTCCAGCAATCATGTCAAATTAAGAAGAATGTTATTTCTTGGAGTCCAATTGTGTCATTTATCACATTTATAAGGTCAAAGTCCAAAATCAGTTCAATTAAGTCCCACAGTCAATCGTTTCACTGTTAAAAGCGATGCAACCTAGTAATATCAGAAAAATATCGCTAAATACATGTTGGTACGAATATGTGACGCAACCGTTGTAACTCAAACGGACTGATACCGTTAGAAAGTCAATGAAATGTAGTTTTTGAAACCTGTCTCTATTTTTTCAGCGCGCGCTAACGGCTAGGATTGGTCCCACAGTAAAAAATGACTTATTTATCTAAATTTTTAAATAAAGCGCTACCACAGCGCCCAGTGTAATCGCTGAGTTCCAGCAATCATGTCAAATTAGAAGAATGTTATTTCTTGGAGTCCAATTGTATCATTTATCACATTATAAGGTCAAAGTCCAAAATCAGTTCAATTAAGTCCCACAGTCAATCGTTTCACTGTTAAAAGCGATGCAACCTAGTAATATCAGAAAAATATCGCTAAATACATGTTGGTACGAATATGTGACGCAACCGTTGTAACTCAAACGGACTGATACCGTTAGAAAGTCAATGAAATGTAGTTTTTGAAACTGTCTCTATTTCTTCAGCGCGCGCTAACGGCTAGGATTGGTCCCACAGTAAAAAATGACTTATTTATCTAATTTTTAAATAAGCGCTACCACAGCGCCCAGTGTAATCGCTGAGTTCCAGCAATCATGTCAAATTAGAAGAATGATATTTCTTGGAGTCCAATTGTATCATTTATCACATTTATAAGGTCAAAGTCCAAAATCAGTTCAATTAAGTCCCACAGTCAATCGTTTCACTGTTAAAAGCGATGCAACCTAGTAATATCAGAAAAATATCGCTAAATACATGTTGGTACGAATATGTGACGCAACCGTTGTAACTCAAACGGACTGATACCGTTAGAAAGTCAATGAAATGTAGTTTTTGAAACTGTCTCTATTTCTTCAGCGCGCGCTAACGGCTAGGATTGGTCCCACAGTAAAAAATGACTTATTTATCTAAATTTTTAAATAAAGCGCTACCACAGCGCCCAGTGTAATCGCTGAGTTCCAGCAATCATGTCAAATTAAGAAGAATGTTATTTCTTGGAGTCCAATTGTGTCATTTATCACATTTATAAGGTCAAAGTCCAAAATCAGTTCAATTAAGTCCCACAGTCAATCGTTTCACTGTTAAAAGCGATGCAACCTAGTAATATCAGAAAAATATCGCTAAATACATGTTGGTACGAATATGTGACGCAACCGTTGTAACTCAAACGGACTGATACCGTTAGAAAGTCAATGAAATGTAGTTTCTGAAACTGTCTCTATTTCTTCAGCGCGCGCTAACGGCTAGGATTGGTCCCACAGTAAAAAATGACTTATTTATCTAATTTTTAAATAAAGCGCTACCACAGCGCCCAGTGTAATCGCTGAGTTCCAGCAATCATGTCAAATTAAGAAGAATGTTATTTCTTGGAGTCCAATTGTCTCATTTATCACATTTATAAGGTCAAAGTCCAAAATCAGTTCAATTAAGTCCCACAGTCAATCGTTTCACTGTTAAAAGCGATGCAACCTAGTAATATCAGAAAAATATCGCTAAATACATGTTGGTACGAATATGTGACGCAACCGTTGTAACTCAAACGGACTGATACCGTTAGAAAGTCAATGAAATGTAGTTTTTGAAACTGTCTCTATTTCTTCAGCGCGCGCTAACGGCTAGGATTGGTCCCACAGTAAAAAATGACTTATTTATCTAAATTTTTAAATAAAGCGCTACCACAGCGCCCAGTGTAATTGCTGAGTTCCAGCAATCATGTCAAATTAAGAAGAATGTTATTTCTTGGAGTCCAATTGTGTCATTTATCACATTTATTTCACTGTTAAAAGCGATGCAACCTAGTAATATCAGAAAAATATCGCTAAATACATGTTGGTACGAATATGTGACGCAACCGTTGTAACTCAAACGGACTGATACCGTTAGAAAGTCAATGAAATGTAGTTTTTGAAACTGTCTCTATTTCTTCAGCGCGCGCTAACGGCTAGGATTGGTCCCACAGTAAAAAATGACTTATTTATCTAAATTTTTAAATAAAGCGCTACCACAGCGCCCAGTGTAATCGCTGAGTTCCAGCAATCATGTCAAATTAAGAAGAATGTTATTTCTTGGAGTCCAATTGTGTCATTTATCACATTTATAAGGTCAAAGTCCAAAATCAGTTCAATTAAGTCCCACAGTCAATCGTTTCACTGTTAAAAGCGATGCAACCTAGTAATATTCAAAAAATATCGCTAAATACATGTTGGTACGAATATGTGACGCAACCGTTGTAACTCAAACGGACTGATACCGTTAGAAAGTCAATGAAATGTAGTTTTGAAACTGTCTCTATTTCTTCAGCGCGCGCTAACGGCTAGGATTGGTCCCACAGTAAAAAATGACTTATTTATCTAAATTTTTAAATAAAGCGCTACCACAGCGCCCAGTGTAATTGCTGAGTTCCAGCAATCATGTCAAATTAAGAAGAATGTTATTTCTTGGAGTCCAATTGTCTCATTTATCACATTTATAAGGTCAAAGTCCAAAATCAGTTCAATTAAGTCCCACAGTCAATCGTTTCACTGTTAAAAGCGATGCAACCTAGTAATATCAGAAAAATATCGCTAAATACATGTTGGTACGAATATGTGACGCAACCGTTGTAACTCAAACGGACTGATACCGTTAAAAAGTCAATGAAATGTAGTTTTTTGAAACTGTCTCTATTTCTTTCAGCGCGCGCTAACGGCTAGGATTGGTCCCACAGTAAAAAAATGACTTATTTATCTAAATTTTTTAAATAAAGCGCTACCACAGCGCCCAGTGTAATTGCTGAGTTCCAGCAATCATGTCAAATTAAGAAGAATTTTATTTCTTGGAGTACAATTGTCTCATTTATCACATTTATAAGGTCAAGGTCCAAAAATCAGTTCAATTAAGTCCCACAGTCAATCGTTTTCACTGTTAGAAAGCGATGCAACCTTGGTAATATCAGAAAAATATCGCTAAATACATGTTGGTACGAATATGAGACGCAACTTTTGTAACTCAAACGGACTGATACCGTTAGAAAACAATGAAATGTAGTTTCTGAAACTGCCTCTATTTCTTCAGTGCGCGCTAACGTCTAGGATTGGTCCCACAGTAAAAATGACTTATTTATCTAAATTTTCAAATAAAGCGCTACCACAAGCCGCCCAGTGTAATTGCTCAGTTCCAGCAATCATGTCAAATTAGGAAGAACTAGTCGATAAGGCCCGTGGAAAAATCCACTTAGGCAATAGACCATTGAAAAAATAGGATGCTTTAGATGTTTTGCTGACGTCAGCAGTGCATATACAAAAAAAAATGTTCTTAAAATCTTACACAAAATGTCAAATGTCAAATCTTACACAAAATAAAAAAAGAACAGCTTGCAAGGTGCAAAATCTAGTTGATAAAAAGTTACAACAACGACACTCACAACACCAACACTCACAACACCCACCAAACCGACAGTAAGAACACCGACAGTTACAACACCGACAGCCACAACACGGATAATAACAATGTTAGAAATAACGCATCTCAAATATGTACATCTTATAAGTGATTATGTTGAAAACCCTCAGTATTTTATTCTGAAATGTCAAAAAGGAGGCCTGCAAGAGGTTAGCACAAATCAACAAAAATAAGGTCTTTACACATTATAAACATTGTCTTTCCCTTAAAAGCTTAATACAAAAATATGAAAAAGCCATAGTTTGGAAAACATCAAATTTAAATCTAGAAAAATCAGTCATTTCAGTTGCATAACATCCTCTCCCACAAAAATTTACACAAAATGTAAAAATCAACCAGTTAAGAACACAAAAATTTTTCTTTTTTAATATGATGATCCGTACTGCCCTTTACCAACAATTTTGAACCTAAATGTCAAAAAATCAATAAGCAAAGAATAAAATTGAATAAAAAAAGATCATTATTTTGGAAACATTGTATACGGTTCGTAAACAAAAGATTACACAAAATGTAAAACAGATCGGTTTTTGAGAAACACATCTAAATCAACAAAAATAAGTTCATTCAGCATGTCATATATTGCCATTACCCATTAATCTTCCACAAAAAGGTTATGAAACACATCAAAATTTAAAAAAAATCAGTGATTTCAGTGCATACAGTCCACCCATTTAGATTACCAAAATATAAAAAACAAAAACAGTTTCAGTCAGAACATTAAGTAATTTTTTTATCATCAGCAAACATTTATCCCTACAAAATTTTGTAAAATTCTCAAGAAAAACAAAAACGTGAAACCATGGAATTTTCTTCCAGCAAAAATTACATCACATACAGTTAGTTCTCCCAAACAATAGTTTATAATACGAATATAAAGACAAAGTTGTTTATATAGTCTTAAGATGTACTTACATTGTACGAAAAGCTTAACAAATAAATATATACTTTTTAACTTTCAAACTCGTTTTATTTTTTACTTAATTAGTAAACGATGGCTGTTATTTTACCGATAAAGACATCAGCTTTGCAACAGCTTACAGTGAAGTCTGATTCTACAAAGATTTGTTCTTTCAGTATATATATTGCATGTGGTCTATTTCCAAAAAGATTACACAAAATTTCAAAAAAACAGCATTTTGCAACACGAACAATATGAACTGACAAATGTTTTTAAATCCACGTATTAAACCCACGTATATAAATTTCCAATCAAATGTCAAAAACCCCTGTAAAAAAACCTGGCATTTTACATGTAGGCTGACAAAAGTTTAACAGGATGACGAAACAAAAACAATAAAAAATAACTTAACACACACACTTTAAATTCTATAAAATTCGTTCCACTTGTCATATTGTGGTCCCCTTGTAAGGTTTACAGAAATGTGAAAAAATTATTCTCTATGGGCATAAAAATGTGTCACAGTATCCTAAAAGTTCAAGAAAGATTTTGTAGCTAGCTTGTTACATCATAATTCGTGTTCAAAAAAGAAGAGAAGTTTGACTACTAAGGTAGCTATAAATACCTAAAAAAAGAGGAATAACAACAAAACTCATAGATTAGAGCTAGCTATGGGAATGGAGCCTTGAAGCTAACATTGACATTAGCTAGCTAGCTAACAAAACAATACCTAAGACACCCAGTTAAATATACTTAAGCTGGGGATACTTAGCTACGTCTATAGCTAGCTATTTATGCCTTAGTACAACACATATAGAGGAAAACAATAGCAATGTAAAAATTATGACATTTGCAGTTATTTCAACAAACCAAAACTTTCCATTTCGCTGGCACATTTGCCAGCTAACAGCTTTATGCAGCATTTTGAATTTTAGGACATTAATTATGCAAACCATTGTAAACAAATGCTGGCTTTTTTATAAAAAACGCGGTAAAATATAAATTTGAAGCTCCAATGGATTTTTTTTGTAGAATGCGATTCTTTTTGACAATTTTAAGTGCGTTACATATAAAAACGGAACGTCTAAAAATATAAAAGTTCTTACTTTTTCTCAATTCCAATTCACTTGAAACTCTAGCATTCATTTTGTACTTCTAACTTTACTTTACTACTTCCTAGCTCCACTCTTCACTTCCGAAGTAACTTCTTGTGGCTTTCAACTTTATTTTTCTACTTCTACTTCTTTACTTAGAGTTTTACTTCTAACTTTACTTTACTACTTCCTAGCTCCGCTCTTCACTTTATTTTTCTACTTCTACTTCTTTACTTAGAGTTTCTTTCTCTGAATCACTTTTTTCAAGACGAAGGAACCTTTCTTTTGTGTTTTTTTCCGTGTCGAGGGACACCATTTTTGGAAAGTTAGCCGTTAAATTTATTTCAGCAAATCAAAATTGAGTCGTTTTCATCAACGTGACGTAAACAAAGTAAACCCCGCTAACAAAATGGACATAATTTTTCGGCGACTTCAAAGAGAATTTCGGCAACATCAAAGGAAAATGACGATATCAAACTTTGCCTGTCACAGAGACACGGAACTGGCTTATTATTAATATAGATTGTTTTGCGGAAAAATCCACTTAGGCAGGATAACAGAGAAAAACAACCGTCATTTAAATTTTGCTGACGTCAGCAGAGACCTGTCAGAACACAAAATTTTTTTTTCAGAAATTTGTATGCCTGTTGCCTTCATCGTATAGATCTTGAAACGCTGATCAAGAAAATGTATAGGATCGTGTACTTTTGACAAACGGATGCAGAGATATTAGGGTTTAAAGGTTTTTTGATGACGTCATTAACCCGTCCATTCCGAAACGGATTCGGTGACCCAGGTTTGGAAAACTTACCCAAATTGGTCCCAGGTAGTCCCTAGTTACCCACGCAGGAGATGACGTCAGTTATTTCCACCCGTTTCCAAGTTATTTAGCCTTAAATTTAAAAGTGCAATGCAATGGCTTCACTAATCTTAATATACTTTCCTTTGACGTCAATATTGCTCTAACGTCAAAGTTTGCTAATTTACAGAACAAATTTATAGGCGATGTTTTATAGACTTTATCAAAGAAATTTTATCCACTTTGCAAAAGTCACAGACAGACAGAACTGGCGTATTATTATAGTAGATGTTATTTCTTCGAGTCCAATTGTGTCATTTATCACATTGATAAGGTCAAAGTCCAAAATCAGTTCAATTAAGTCGCACAGTCAATCGTTTCACTGTTAAAAGCGATGCAACCTAGTAATATTAGAAAAATATCGCTAAATACATGTTGGTACGAATATGTGACGCAACCGTTGTAACTCAAACGGATTGATACCGTTAGAAAGTCAATGAAATTTAGTTTTTGAAAATGTCTCTATTTCTTCAGCGCGTGCTAACGGCTAGGATTCGTCCCACAGTACAAAATGACTTATTTATCTAAATTTTTAGATAAAGCGCTACCACAGCGCCCAGTGTAATTGCTGAGTTCCAGCAATCATGTCAAATTAAGAAGAATGTTATTTCTTGGAGTACAATTGTCTCATTTATCACATTGATAAGGTCAAAATCCAAAATCAGTTCAATTAAGTCGCACAGTCAATCGTTTCACTGTTAAAAGCGATGCAACCTAGTAATATTAGAAAAATATCGCTAAATACATGTTGGTACGAATATGTGACGCAACCGTTGTAACTCAAACGGATTGATACCGTTAGAATGTCAATGAAATTTAGTTTTTGAAAATGTCTCTATTTCTTCAGCGCGCGCTAACGGCTAGGATTGGTCCCACAGTACAAAATGACTTATTTATCTAAACTTTTAAATAAAGCGCTACCACAGCGCCCAGTGTAATTGCTGAGTTCCAGCAATCATGTCAAATTACAAAGAATGTTATTTCTTGGAGTACAATTGTCTCATTTATCACATTTACAAGGTCAAAGTCCAAAATCAGTTCAATTAAGTCCCACAGTCAATCGTTTCACTGTTAAAAGCGATGCAACCTGGTAATATCAGAAAAATATCGCTAAATACATGTTGGTACGAATATGTGACGCAACCGTTGTAACTCAAACGGATTGATACCGTTAAAAATTCAATGAAATATAGTTATTGAATCTGTCTCTATTTCTTTAGCGCGCGCTAACGGCTAGGATTGGTCCCACAGTAAAAAATGACTTATTATCTAAATTTTTAAATAAAGCGCTACCACAGCGCCCAGTGTAATTGCTGAGTTCCAGCAATCATGTCAAATTAAAAAGAATGTTATTTCTTGGAGTACAATTGTCTCATTTATCACATTTATAAGGTCAAAGTCCAAAATCAGTTCAATTAAGTCCCACAGTCAATCGTTTCACTGTTAAAAGCATGCAACCTAGTAATATCAGAAAAATATCGCTAAATACATGTTGGTACGAATATGTGACGCAACCGTTGTAACTCAAACGGATTGATACCGTTAGAAAAACAATGAAATGTAGTTTCTGAAACTGTCTCTATTTCTTCAGCGCGCGCTAACGGCTAGGATTGGTCCCACAATAAAAAATGACTTATAGATTAAATTTTTAAATAAAGCGCTACCACAGCGCCCAGTGTAATTGCTCAGTTCCAGCAATCATGTCAAATTAAGAAGAATGTTATTTCTTGGAGTCCAATTGTGTCATTTATCACATTTATAAGGTCAAAGTCCAAAATCAGTTCAATTAAGTCGCACAGTCAATCGTTTCACTGTTAAAAGCGATGCAACCTAGTAATATCAGAAAAATATCGCTAAATACATGTTGGTACGAATATGTGACGCAACCGTTGTAACTCAAACGGATTGATACCGTTAGAAAGTCAATGAAATGTAGTTTTTAAAATGTCTCTATTTCTTCAGCGCGCGCTAACGGCTAGGATTGGTCCCACAGTAAAAATGACTTATTTATCTAAATTTTTAAATAAAGCGCTACCACAGCGCCCAGTGTAATTGCTGAGTTCCAGCAATCATGTCAAATTAAGAAGAATGTTATTTCTTGGAGTACAATTGTCTCATTTATCACATTTATAAGGTCAAAGTCCAAAATCAGTTCAATTAAGTCCACAGTCAATCGTTTCACTGTTAAAAGCGATGCAACCTAGTAATATTAGAAAATATCGCTAAACACATGTTGGTACGAATATGTGACGCAACCGTTGTAACTCAAACGGATTGATACCGTTAGAAAGTCAATGAAATGTAGTTTTTGAAACTGTCTCTATTTCTTCAGCGCGCGCTAACGGCTAGGATTGGTCCCACAGTACAAAATGACTTATTTATCTAAATTTTTAAATAAAGCGCTACCACAGCGCCCAGTGTAATTGCTGAGTTCAGCAATCATGTCAAATTAAGAAGAATGTTATTTCTTGGAGTCAATTGTCTCATTTATCACATTTATAAGGTCAAAGTCCAAAATCAGTTCAATTAAGTCCCACAGTCAATCGTTTCACTGTTAAAAGCGATGCAACCTGTAATATCAGAAAAATATCGCTAAATACATGTTGGTACGAATATGTGACGCAACCGTTGTAACTCAAACGGATTGATACCGTTAGAAAAACAATGAAATGTAGTTTTGAAACTGTCTCTATTTCTTCAGCGCGCGCTAACGGCTAGGATTGGTCCCACAGTAAAAATGACTTATTTTAAATTTTAAATAAAGCGCTACCACAGCGCCCAGTGTAATTGCTGAGTTCCAGCAATCATGTCAAATTAAGAAGAATGTTATTTCTTGGAGTCAATTGTCTCATTTATCACATTTATAAGGTCAAAGTCCAAAATCAGTTCAATTAAGTCCCACAGTCAATCGTTTCACTGTTAAAAGCATGCAACCTAGTAATATCAGAAAAATATCGCTAAATACATGTTGGTACGAATATGTGACGCAACCGTTGTAACTCAAACGGATTGATACCGTTAGAAAACAATGAAATGTAGTTTTGAAACTGTCTCTATTTCTTCAGCGCGCGCTAACGGCTAGGATTGGTCCCACAATAAAAAATGACTTATAGATTAAATTTTTAAATAAAGCGCTACCACAGCGCCCAGTGTAATTGCTCAGTTCCAGCAATCATGTCAAATTAAGAAGAATGTTATTTCTTGGAGTCCAATTGTGTCATTTATCACATTTATAAGGTCAAAGTCCAAAATCAGTTCAATTAAGTCCACAGTCAATCGTTTCACTGTTAAAAGCGATGCAACCTAGTAATATTAGAAAAATATCGCTAAATACATGTTGGTACGAATATGTGACGCAACCGTTGTAACTCAAACGGATTGATACCGTTAGAAAGTCAATGAAATGTAGTTTTTAAACTGTCTCTATTTCTTCAGCGCGCGCTAACGGCTAGGATTGGTCCCACAGTAAAAAATGACTTATTTATCTAAATTTTTAAATAAAGCTACCACAGCGCCCAGTGTAATTGCTGAGTTCCAGCAATCATGTCAAATTAAGAAGAATGTTATTTCTTGGAGTAAATTGTCTCATTTATCACATTTATAAGGTCAAAGTCCAAAATCAGTTCAATTAAGTCCACAGTCAATCGTTTCACTGTTAAAAGCGATGCAACCTAGTAATATCAGAAAAATATCGCTAAATACATGTTGGTACGAATATGTGACGCAACCGTTGTAACTCAAACGGACTGATAACGTTAAAAAGTCAATGAAATGTAGTTTTTGAAACTGTCTCTATTTCTTCAGCGCGCGCTAACAACTAGGATTGGTCCCACAGTAAAAAAATGACTTATTTATCTAAATTTTAAATAAAGCGCTATACCTCAGCGCCCAGTGTAATTGCTGAATTCCAGCAATCATGTCAAATTAAGAAGAATGTTATTCTTGAGTCCAATTGTCTCATTTATCACATTTAATCAGGTCAAAGTCCAAAATCAAGTTCAATTAAGTCCCACAGTCAATCGTTTCACTGTTAAAAGCGATGCAACCTAGTAATATCAGAAAAATAATCGTAAATACATGTTGTACGAATATGTGACGCCAACCGTTGTAACTCAAACGGACTGATAACGTTAGAAAGTCAATGAAATGTAGTTTTTGAAACTGTCTCTATTTCTTCAGCGCGCGCTAACGGCTAGGATTGGTCCCACAATAAAAATGACTTATTTATAAATTTTTAAATAAAGCGCTACCACAGCGCCCAGTGTAATTGCTGAGTTCCAGCAATCATGTCAAATTAAGAAGAATGTTATTTCTTGGAGGTCCAATTGTCCTCATTTATGACATTTATAAGGTCAAAGTCCGAAATCAGTTTAAATAAGTCCCACAGTCAATCGTTTCACTGTCAAATGCGATGCAACCTTGTAATATCAGAACAATAGCGCTAAATAACATGTGGTACGAATATGAGACGCAACCGTTGTAACTCAAACGGACTCATACCGTTAAGAAAGTCAATGAAATGGTAGTTTTTGAAACTGTCTCTATTTCTTCAGCGCGCGCTAGCGGCTAGGATTGGTCCACAGTAAAAATGACTTATTTATCTAAATTTTTAAAATAAAGCGCTACACAGCGGCCCAGTGTAATTGGTGAGTTCCAGCAATCATGTCAGAAATTAAGAAGAATTTTATTTCTTTGAGAGTCCAATTGTTTCATTATATCACATGTATTAGGTCAAAGTCCAAAATCAGTTCAATTAAGTCCCAACATCAATCGTTTCAGTGTTAAAAGCGATGCAGCCAAGTAATATCAGAAAAATATCGCTAAATACATGTTGGTAACGAATATGTGACGCAAACCGTTGTAACTCAAACGGACTGATACCGTTAGAAAGTCAATGAAATGTAGTTTTAAAACTGTCTCTATTTCTTCAGCGCGCGGTAACGGCTAGGATTGGTCCCACAGTAAAAAAATGACTTATTTATCTAAATTTTTAAATAAAGCGCTACCTCAGCGCCCAGTGTAATTGCTGAGTTCTAGCAATCATGTCAAATTAAGAAGAATGTTATTTCTTGGAGTCCAATAGTCTCATTTATCACATTTATAAGGTCAAAGTCCAAAATCAGTTCAATTAAGTCCCACAGGAAATCGTTTCACTGTTAAAGGCGATGCAACCTTGTAATATTAGAAAAATATCGCTAAATACATGTTGGTACGAATATGTGACGCAAACCGTTGTAACTCAAACGGACTGATACCGTTAGAAAATCAATGAAATGTAGTTTTTGAAACTGTCTCTTATTTTCTACAGCCGCGCGCTAACGGCTAGGATTGGTCCCACAGTAAAAAATGACTTATTTATCTAAATTTTTAAATAAAGGCGCTCCCACAGCGCCCAGTGTAATTGCTGAGTTCCAGCAATCATGTCAAATTTGAAAGAATTGTTATTTCTTGGAGTCCAATTGGTCTCATTTATGACATTTATAAAGGTCAAAAGTCCAAAATCAGTTCAATTAAGTCCCACAGTAAGTCGTTTCACTGTTAAAGCGATGCAACCTAGCAATATCAGAAAAATATCGCTAAATACATGTTGGTACGAATATGTGACGCATCCGTTGTAACTCAAACGGACTGATACCGTTAGAAAGTCAATGAAATGTAGTTTTTGAAACTGTGTCTATTTCTTCAGCGCGCGCTAACCGCTAGGATTGGTCCCACAGTAAAAAATGACTTATTTATCTAAATTTTCAAATAAAGCGCTACCTCAGCACCCAGTGTAATTGCGATTCCAGTAATCATGTCAAATTAAGAAGAATGTTATTTCTGGAGTCCAATTGTCCATTTATAACATTTATGAGGTCAAAGTCCGAAATCAGTTTAAATAATCCCACATCAATCGTTTCACTGTTAAAAGCGATGCAACCTTGTAATATCAGAAAAATATCGCTAAATACATGTTGGTACGAATATGTGACGCAACCGTTGTAACTCAAACGGACTGATACCGTTAGAAAAATCATGAAATGTAGTTTTTTGAAACTGTCTCTATTTCTTCAGCGCGCCGCTAACGCTAGGATTGGTCCCACAGTAAAAATGACTTATTATCTAAATTTTTAAATAAAGCGCTACACAGCGCCCAGTAATTGGCTGAGTTCCAGCAATCATGTCAAATTAAGAAGAATGTTATTTCTTGAGTCCAATTGTCTCATTTATCACATTTATAAGGTCAAAGTCAAAATCAGTTCAATTAAGTCCACAGTCAATCGTTTCACACTGTTAAAGCGATGCAACCTAGTAATATCAGAAAAATATCGCTAAATACATGTTGGTACGAATATGTGACGCAACCGTTGTAACTCAAACGGATTGATACCGTTAGAAAACAATGAAATGTAGTTTGAAACTGTCTCTATTTCTTCAGCGCGCGCTAACGGCTAGGATTGGTCCCACAAAAAATGACTTATATATATTAAATTTTTAATAAAGCGCTACCACAGCGCCCAGTGTAATTGCTCAGTTCCAGCAATCATGTCAAATTAAGAAGAATGTTATTTCTTGGAGTCAATTGTCTCATTTATCACATTTATAAGGTCAAAGTCCAAAATCAGTTCAATTAAGTCCACAGTCAATCGTTTCACTGTTAAAAGCGATGCAACCTGGTATCAGAAAAATATCGCTAAATACATGTTGGTACGAATATGTGACGCAACCGTTGTAACTCAAACGGATTGATACCGTTAGAAAGTCAATGAAATGTAGTTTTGAAACTGTCTCTATTTCTTCAGCGCGCGCTAACGGCTAGGATTGGTCCCACAGTAAAAATGACTTATTTATCTAAATTTTTAAATAAATCGCTACCACAGCGCCCAGTGTAATTGCTGAGTTCCAGCAATCATGTCAAATTAAGAAGAATGTTATTTCTTGGAGTCCAATTGTCTCATTTATCACATTTATAAGGTCAAAGTCCAAAATCAGTTCAATTAAGTCCACAGTCAATCGTTTCACTGTTAAAAGCGATGCAACCTAGTAATATCAGAAAAATATCGCTAAATACATGTTGGTACGAATATGTGACGCAACCGTTGTAACTCAAACGGATTGATACCGTTAGAAAGTCAATGAAATGTAGTTTTGAAACTGTCTCTATTTCTTCAGCGCGCGCTAACGGCTAGGATTGGTCCCACAGTAAAAAATGACTTATTATCTAAATTTTTAAATAAAGCGCTACCACAGCGCCCAGTGTAATTGCTGTGTTCCAGCAATCATGTCAAATTAAGAAGAATGTTATTTCTTGGAGTCCAATTGTGTCATTTATCACATTTATAAGGTCAAAGTCCAAAATCAGTTCAATTAAGTCCACAGTCAATCGTTTCACTGTTAAAAGCGATGCAACCTAGTAATATCAGAAAAATATCGCTAAATACATGTTGTACGAATATGTGACGCAACTTGTAACTCAAACGGATTGATACCGTTAGAAAGTCAATGAAATGTAGTTTTGAAACTGTCTCTATTTCTTCAGCGCGCGCTAACGTAGGATTGGTCCCACAATAAAAAATGACTTATAGATTATAAATTTTTAAATAAAGCGCTACCACAGCGCCCAGTGTAATTGCTGAGTTCCAGCAATCATGTCAAATTAAGAAGAATGTTATTTCTTGGAGTCAATTGTCATTTATCACATTTATAAGGTCAAAGTCCAAAATCAGTTCAATTAAGTCCACAGTCAATCGTTTCACTGTTAAAAGCGATGCAACCTAAATATAGAAAAATATCGCTAAATACATGTTGGTACGAATATGTGACGCAACCGTTGTAACTCAAACGGATTGATACCGTTAGAAAGTCAATGAAATGTAGTTTTTAAACTGTCTCTATTTCTTTAGCGCGCGCTAACGGCTAGGATTGGTCCCACAGTAAAAATGACTTATTTATCTAAATTTTTAAATAAAGCGCTACCACAGCGCCCAGTGTAATTGCTGAGTTCCAGCAATCATGTCAAATTAAGAAGAATGTTATTTCTTGGAGTCAATTGTCTCATTTATCACATTTATAAGGTCAAAGTCCAAAATCAGTTCAATTAAGTCCCACAGTCAATCGTTTCACTGTTAAAAGCATGCAACCTAGTAATATCAGAAAATATCGCTAAATACATGTTGTACGAATATGTGACGCAACCGTTGTAACTCAAACGGATTGATACCGTTAGAAAACAATGAAATGTAGTTTTTGAAACTGTCTCTATTTCTTTAGCGCGCGCTAACGGCTAGGATTGGTCCCACAATAAAAAATGACTTATATTAAATTTTTAAATAAAGCGCTACCACAGCGCCCAGTGTAATTGCTGAGTTCCAGCAATCATGTCAAATTAAGAAGAATGTTATTTCTTGGAGTCAATTGTCTCATTTATCACATTTATAAGGTCAAAGTCCAAAATCAGTTCAATTAAGTCCCAGTCAATCGTTTCACTGTTAAAAGCGATGCAACCTAGTAATATCAGAAAAATATCGCTAAATACATGTTGGTACGAATATGTGACGCAACCGTTGTAACTCAAACGGATTGATACCGTTAGAAAGTCAATGAAATGTAGTTTTTGAAACTGTCTCTATTTTTAGCGCGCGCTAACGGCTAGGATTGGTCCCACAGTAAAAATGACTTATTTATCTAAATTTTTAAATAAAGCGCTACCACAGCGCCCAGTGTAATTGCTGAGTTCCAGCAATCATGTCAAATTAAGAAGAATGTTATTTCTTGGAGTCAATTGTCTCATTTATCACATTTATAAGGTCAAAGTCCAAAATCAGTTCAATTAAGTCCCACAGTCAATCGTTTCACTGTTAAAAGCGATGCAACCTAGTAATATCGAAAAATATCGCTAAATACATGTTGGTACGAATATGTGACGCAACCGTTGTAACTCAAACGGATTGATACCGTTAGAAAGTCAATGAAATGTAGTTTTGAAACTGTCTCTATTTCTTTAGCGCGCTAACGGCTAGGATTGGTCCCACAGTAAAAAATGACTTATTTATCTAAATTTTTAAATAAAGCGCTACCACAGCGCCCAGTGTAATTGCTGAGTTCCAGCAATCATGTCAAATTAAGAAAATGTTATTTCTTGGAGTACAATTGTCTCATTTATCACATTTATAAGGTCAAAGTCCAAAATCAGTTCAATTAAGTCCCACAGTCAATCGTTTCACTGTTAAAAGCATGCAACCTAGTAATATCAGAAAAATATCGCTAAATACATGTTGGTACGAATATGTGACGCAACCGTTGTAACTCAAACGGATTGATACCGTTAGAAAAACAATGAAATGTAGTTTTGAAACTGTCTCTATTTCTTCAGCGCGCGCTAACGGCTAGGATTGGTCCCACAATAAAAATGACTTATAGATTAATTTTTAAATAAAGCGCTACCACAGCGCCCAGTGTAATTGCTGAGTTCCAGCAATCATGTCAAATTAAGAAGAATGTTATTTCTTGGAGTACAATTGTCTCATTTATCACATTTATAAGGTCAAAGTCCAAAATCAGTTCAATTAAGTCCCACAGTCAATCGTTTCACTGTTAAAAGCGATGCAACCTGGTAATATCAGAAAAATATCGCTAAATACATGTTGGTACGAATATGTGACGCAACCGTTGTAACTCAAACGGATTGATACCGTTAGAAAGTCAATGAAATGTAGTTTTTGAATCTGTCTCTATTTCTTTAGCGTGCGCTAACGGCTAGGATTGGTCCCACAGTAAAAATGACTTATTTATCTAAATTTTTAAATAAATCGCTACCACAGCGCCCAGTGTAATTGCTGAGTTCCAGCAATCATGTCAAATTAAGAAGAATGTTATTTCTTGGAGTCCAATTGTCTCATTTATCACATTTATAAGGTCAAAGTCCAAAATCAGTTCAATTAAGTCCTCCAGTCAATCGTTTTACTGTTAAAAGCAATGCAACCTAGTAATATCAGAAAAATATGGCTAAATACATGTTAGTACGAATATGTGACGCAACCGTTGTAATTCAAACGGATTGATACCGTTAGAAAAACAATGAAATGTAGGTTCTGAAACTGTCTCTATTTCTTCAGCGCGCGCTAACGGCTAGGATTGGTCCCACAATAAAAATGACTTATATAAATTATATAAATTTTTAAATAAAGCGATACCACAGCGCCCAGTGTAATTGCTCAGTTCCAGCAATCATGTCAAATTAAGAAGAATGTTATTTCTTGGAGTACAATTGTCTCATTTATCACATTTATAAGGTCAAAGTCCAAAATCAGTTCAATTAAGTCCCACAGTCAATCGTTTCACTGTTAAAAGCGATGCAACCTGGTAATATCAGAAAAATATCTCTAAATACATGTTGGTACGAATATGTGACGCAACCGTTGTAACTCAAACGGATTGATACCGTTAGAAAGTCAATGAAATGTAGTTTTGAATCTGTCTCTATTTCTTTAGCGCGCGCTAACGGCTAGGATTGGTCCCCAGTAAAAATGACTTATTTATCTAAATTTTTAAATAAATCGCTACCACAGCGCCCAGTGTAATTGCTGAGTTCCAGCAATCATGTCAAATTAAGAAGAATGTTATTTCTTGGAGTCCAATTGTCTCATTTATCACATTTATAAGGTCAAAGTCCAAAATCAGTTCAATTAAGTCCACAGTCAATCGTTTCACTGTTAAAAGCGATGCAACCTAGTAATATCAGAAAAATATCGCTAAATACATGTTGTACGAATATGTGACGCAACCGTTGTAACTCAAACGGATTGATACCGTTAGAAAAACAATGAAATGTAGTTTTGAAACTGTCTCTATTTCTTCAGCGCGCGCTAACGGCTAGGATTGGTCCCACATAAAAAATGACTTATAGATATAATTTTTAAATAAAGCGCTACCACAGCGCCCAGTGTAATTGCTCAGTTCCAGCAATCATGTCAAATTAAGAAGAATGTTATTTCTTGGAGTCCAATTGTCTCATTTATCACATTTATAAGGTCAAAGTCCAAAATCAGTTCAATTAAGTCCACAGTCAATCGTTTCACTGTTAAAAGCGATGCAACCTGTAATATTAGAAAAATATCGCTAAATACATGTTGGTACGAATATGTGACGCAACCGTTGTAACTCAAACGGATTGATACCGTTAGAAAGTCAATGAAATGTAGTTTTGAAACTGTCTCTATTTCTTCAGCGCGCGCTAACGGCTAGGATTGGTCCCACAGTAAAAATGACTTATATTATAATTTTTAAATAAAGCGCTACCACAGCGCCCAGTGTAATTGCTGAGTTCCAGCAATCATGTCAAATTAAGAAGAATGTTATTTCTTGGAGTCAATTGTCATTTATCACATTTATAAGGTCAAAGTCCAAAATCAGTTCAATTAAGTCACAGTCAATCGTTTCACTGTTAAAAGCGATGCAACCTAGTAATATCAGAAAAATATCGCTAAATACATGTTAGTACGAATATGTGACGCAACCGTTGTAACTCAAACGGATTGATACCGTTAGAAAAACAATGAAATGTAGTTTCTGAAACTGTCTCTATTTCTTCAGCGCGCGCTAACGGCTAGGATTGGTCCCACAATAAAAATGACTTATATATTAAATTTTTAAATAAAGCGCTACCACAGCGCCCAGTGTAATTGCTCAGTTCCAGCAATCATGTCAAATTAAGAAGAATGTTATTTCTTGGAGTCCAATTGTCATTTATCACATTTATAAGGTCAAAGTCCAAAATCAGTTCAATTAAGTCGCACAGTCAATCGTTTCACTGTTAAAAGCGATGCAACCTGTAATATTAGAAAAATACGCTAAATACATGTTGGTACGAATATGTGACGCAACCGTTGTAACTCAAACGGATTGATACCGTTAGAAAGTCAATGAAATGTAGTTTTGAAACTGTCTCTATTTCTTTAGCGCCGCTAACGGCTAGGATTGGTCCCACAGAAAAATGACTTATTTATCTAAATTTTTAAATAAATCGCTACACAGCGCCCAGTGTAATTGCTGAGTTCCAGCAATCATGTCAAATTAAGAAGAATGTTATTTCTTGGAGTCAATTGTCTCATTTATCACATTTATAAGGTCAAAGTCCAAAATCAGTTCAATTAAGTCCCACAGTCAATCGTTTCACTGTTAAAAGCGATGCAACCTGTAATATCAGAAAAATATCGCTAAATACATGTTGGTACGAATATGTGACGCAACCGTTGTAACTCAAACGGATTGATACCGTTAGAAAGTCAATGAAATGTAGTTTTGAATGCTCTATTTCTTTAGCGCGCGCTAACGGCTAGGATTGGTCCCACAGTAAAAAATGACTTATTTATCTAAATTTTTAAATAAATCGCTACCACAGCGCCCAGTGTAATTGCTGAGTTCCAGCAATCATGTCAAATTAAGAAGAAATGTTATTTCTTGGAGTCAATTGTCATTTATCACATTTAAAGGTCAAAGTCCAAAATCAGTTCAATTAAGTCCACAGTCAATCGTTTCACTGTTAAAAGCGATGCAACCTAGTAATATTAGAAAAATACGCTAAATACATGTTGGTACGAATATGTGACGCAACCGTTGTAACTCAAACGGATTGATACCGTTAGAAAGTCAATGAAATGTAGTTTGAAACTGTCTCTATTTCTTCAGCGCGCTAACGGCTAGGATTGGTCCACAGTAAAAAATGACTTATTTATCTAAATTTTAAATAAAGCGCTACCACAGCGCCCAGTGTAATTGCTGAGTTCCAGCAATCATGTCAAATTAAGAAGAATGTTATTTCTTGGAGTAAATTGTCTCATTTATCACATTTATAAGGTCAAAGTCCAAAATCAGTTCAATTAAGTCCCACAGTCAATCGTTTCACTGTTAAAAGCGATGCAACCTAGTAATATCAGAAAAATATCGCTAAATACATGTTGGTACGAATATGTGACGCAACCGTTGTAATCAAACGGATTGATACCGTTAGAAAAACAATGAAATGTAGTTTTTGAAACTGTCTCTATTTCTTCAGCGCGCGCTAACGGCTAGGATTGGTCCCACAGTAAAAAATGACTTATATTAAATTTTTAAATAAAGCTACCACAGCGCCCAGTGTAATTGCTGAGTTCCAGCAATCATGTCAAATTAAGAAGAATGTTATTTCTTGGAGTACAATTGTCTCATTTATCACATTTATAAGGTCAAAGTCCAAAATCAGTTCAATTAAGTCGCACAGTCAATCGTTTCACTGTTAAAAGCATGCAACCTGTAATATCAGAAAAAATCGCTAAATACATGTTGGTACGAATATGTGACGCAACCGTTGTAACTCAAACGGATTGATACCGTTAGAAAGTCAATGAAATGTAGTTTCTGAACTGTCTCTATTTCTTCAGCGCGCGCTAACGGCTAGGATTGGTCC
>JASGCC010003091.1:0-25316 GCA_030067915.1 Hydractinia echinata | reverse complement strand
ATATTTCTGGTAAGAAGGGTCTTTTTATCTTATCGTTGATGCTCATGTCATTAAACTTGGCATATATGTAGAACAGGACATTTAAAGATAATCGAGTAAGGAAAACAATATAATGACGTCATTGGGATCCGAAATGACGTCAATTTGCTGGATCGATATTTCCTTCAAATCTGGTCTGCTTTTTGTCCCTAGTAACCATATATCACCTTAGCAACACCTTGGTTACCACTTAGTAACCAACATACATGTAATAAATAATTATATATACCCAATACAACATCTTATAACATTCTTACATGAATGTCAACGGTTTTCAAAATTCCAAAACATTTACCCCCGTCCAAAAAATGCAATACCCCAGCAAAGTACAAAATTTTTCCAAAAATTTTTTTTTCATCAGAAGCCATAATAAAAGTTAGGAATTCACAAAATTTTAGCACTTAATCACATGTGTATCAAAGTTATGCCTAGTCAAAAAAGGCCGCGGCACTTTGTGCCCCCCCCAGATAATAGGTTTAATCGCCGGCAACCGAAAACCCGCATTTCCCGTAAATCCCGTTATAGTCGAATGTATACAAAGAAAGTAAGCAGGAGTAAACTCATTTCCCGAACGATTTTTAAAATTATTTTTTCACCACTAAAACCATGAGACTTGTAGTTTTCAAAATATTTTCATTTTTGATGAGACGCCGAATGAAAGCAGTTTAATCTCCGGCAACCGAAAACCCGCGATTTCCCGTAAATCCCGGTCGGCCCATAGTCGAATGTATACAAAGAAAGTAGCAGGGAGTAAACTCATTTCCCGAAATATTTTTAAAATTATTTTTCACCACTAAAACCCATGAGACTTGTAGTTTTCAAAAATATTTTCATTTTTGATGAGACGCCGAATGAAAGCAGTTTAATCTCCGGCAACCGAAAACCCGCGATTTCCCGTAAATCCCGGCTCGGCCCGTATAGTCGAATGTATACAAAGAAAGTCCCAGGAGTAAACTCATTTCCCGAACGATTTTTAAAATTATTTTTTCACCACTAAAACCCATGAGACTTGTAGTTTTCAAAAATATTTTCATTTTTGATGAGACGCCGAATGAAAGCAGTTTAATCGCCGGCAACCGAAAACCCGCGATTTCCCGTAAATCCCGGGCTCGGCCCGTATAGTCGAATGTATACAAAGAAAGTACCCAGGGAGTAAACTCATTTCCCGAACGATTTTTAAAATTATTTTTTCACCACTAAAACCCATGAGACTTGTAGTTTTCAAAAATATTTTCATTTTTGATGAGACGCCGAATGAAAGCAGTTTAATCGCCGGCAACCGAAAACCCGCGATTTCCCGTAAATCCCGTATAGTCGAATGTATACAAAGAAAGTAAGCAGGGAGTAAACTCATTTCCCGAACGATTTTTAAAATTATTTTTTCACCACTAAAACCCATGAGACTTGTAGTTTTCAAAAATATTTTCATTTTTGATGAGACGCCGAATGAAAGCAGTTTAATCGCCGGCAACCGAAAACCCGCGATTTCCCGTAAATCCCGGCTCGGCCCGTATAGTCGAATGTATACAAAGAAAGTAGCAGGGAGTAAACTCATTTCCCGAACGATTTTTAAAATTATTTTTTCACCACTAAAACCCATGAGACTTGTAGTTTTCAAAAATATTTTCATTTTTGATGAGACGCCGAATGAAAGCAGTTTAATCGCCGGCAACCGAAAACCCGCGATTTCCCGTAAATCCGTATAGTCGAATGTATACAAAGAAAGTAAGCAGGGAGTAAACTCATTTCCCGAACGATTTTTAAAATTATTTTTTCACCACTAAAACCCATGAGACTTGTAGTTTTCAAAAATATTTTCATTTTTGATGAGACGCCGAATGAAAGCAGTTTAATCTCCGGCAACCGAAAACCCGCGATTTCCCGTAAATCCCGGCTCGGCCCGTATAGTCGAATGTATACAAAGAAAGTAGCAGGGAGTAAACTCATTTCCCGAACGATTTTTAAAATTATTTTTTCACCACTAAAACCCATGAGACTTGTAGTTTTCAAAAATATTTTCATTTTTGATGAGACGCCGAATGAAAGCAGTTTAATCGCCGGCAACCGAAAACCCGCGATTTCCCGTAAATCCCGTATAGTCGAATGTATACAAAGAAAGTAAGCAGGGAGTAAACTCATTTCCCGAACGATTTTTAAAATTATTTTTTCACCACTAAAACCCATGAGACTTGTAGTTTTCAAAAATATTTTCATTTTTGATGAGACGCCGAATGAAAGCAGTTTAATCGCCGGCAACCGAAAACCCGCGATTTCCCGTAAATCCCGTATAGTCGAATGTATACAAAGAAAGTAAGCAGGGAGTAAACTCATTTCCCGAACGATTTTTAAAATTATTTTTTCACCACTAAAACCATGAGACTTGTAGTTTTCAAAAATATTTTCATTTTTGATGAGACGCCGAATGAAAGCAGTTTAATCGCCGGCAACCGAAAACCCGCGATTTCCCGTAAATCCCGTATAGTCGAATGTATACAAAGAAAGTAAGCAGGGAGTAAACTCATTTCCCGAACGATTTTTAAAATTATTTTTTCACCACTAAAACCCATGAGACTTGTTTTTCAAAAATATTTTCATTTTTGATGAGACGCCGAATGAAAGCAGTTTAATCGCCGGCAACCGAAAACCCGCGATTTCCCGTAAATCCCGGCTCCCGTATAGTCGAATGTATACAAAGAAAGTAAGCAGGGAGTAAACTCATTTCCCGAACGATTTTTAAAATTATTTTTTCACCACTAAAACCCATGAGACTTGTAGTTTTCAAAAATATTTTCATTTTTGATGAGACGCCGAATGAAAGCAGTTTAATCTCCGGCAACCGAAAACCCGCGATTTCCCGTAAATCCCGGCTCGGCCCGTATAGTCGAATGTATACAAAGAAAGTAGCAGGGAGTAAACTCATTTCCCGAACGATTTTTAAAATTATTTTTTCACCACTAAAACCCATGAGACTTGTAGTTTTCAAAAATATTTTCATTTTTGATGAGACGCCGAATGAAACAGTTTAATCGCCGGCAACCGAAAACCCGCGATTTCCCGTAAATCCCGTATAGTCGAATGTATACAAAGAAAGTAAGCAGGGAGTAAACTGATTTCCCGAACGATTTTTAAAATTATTTTTTCACCACTAAAACCAATGAGACTTGTAGTTTTCAAAAATATTTTCATTTTTGATGAGACGCCGAATGAAAGCAGTTTAATCGCCGGCAACCGAAAACCCGCGATTTCCCGTAAATCCCGTATAGTCGAATGTATACAAAGAAAGTAAGCAGGGAGTAAACTCATTTCCCGAACGATTTTTAAAATTATTTTTTCACCACTAAAACTCATGAGACTTGCATTTTTCAAAAATATTTTCATTTTTGATGAGACGCCGAATGAAACCAGTTTAATCTCCGGAAACCGAAAACCCGCGATTTCCCGTAAATCCCGGGCTCGGCCGTATAGTCGAATGTATACAAAGAAAGTACCCAGGGAGTAAACTCATTTCCCGAACGATTTTTAAAATTATTTTTTCACCACTAAAACCCATGAGACTTGTAGTTTTCAAAAATATTTTCATTTTTGATGAGACGCCGAATGAAAGCAGTTTAATCTCCGGAAACCGAAAACCCGCGATTTCCCGTAAATCCCGGGCTCGGCCCGTATAGTCGAATGTATACAAAGAAAGTACCCAGGGAGTAAACTCATTTCCCGAACGATTTTTAAAATTATTTTTTCACCACTAAAACCCATGAGACTTGTAGTTTTAAAAATATTTTCATTTTTGATGAGACGCCGAATGAAAGCAGTTTAATCGCCGGCAACCGAAAACCCGCGATTTCCCGTAAATCCCGTATAGTCGAATGTATACAAAGAAAGTAAGCAGGGAGTAAACTCATTTCCCGAACGATTTTTAAAATATTTTTTCACCACTAAAACCCATGAGACTTGTTTTTCAAAAATATTTTCATTTTTGATGAGACGCCGAATGAAACCAGTTTAATCTCCGGAAACCGAAAACCCGCGATTTCCCGTAAATCCCGTATAGTCGAATGTATACAAAGAAAGTAAGCAGGGAGTAAACTCATTTCCCGAACGATTTTTAAAATTATTTTTTCACCACTAAAACCCATGAGACTTGTAGTTTTCAAAAATATTTTCATTTTTGATGAGACGCCGAATGAAAGCAGTTTAATCGCCGGCAACCGAAAACCCGCGATTTCCCGTAAATCCCGTATAGTCGAATGTATACAAAGAAAGTAAGCAGGGAGTAAACTCATTTCCCGAACGATTTTTAAAATTATTTTTTCACCACTAAAACCCATGAGACTTGTAGTTTCAAAAATATTTTCATTTTTGATGAGACGCCGAATGAAACAGTTTAATCGCCGGCAACCGAAAACCCGCGATTTCCCGTAAATCCCGTATAGTCGAATGTATACAAAGAAAGTAAGCAGGGAGTAAACTCATTTCCCGAACGATTTTTAAAATTATTTTTTCACCACTAAAACCATGAGACTTGTAGTTTTCAAAAATATTTTCATTTTTGATGAGACGCCGAATGAAAGCAGTTTAATCGCGGCAACCGAAAACCCGCGATTTCCCGTAAATCCCGTATAGTCGAATGTATACAAAGAAAGTAAGCAGGGAGTAAACTCATTTCCCGAACGATTTTTAAAATTATTTTTTCACCACTAAAACCCATGAGACTTGTAGTTTTCAAAAATATTTTCATTTTTGATGAGACGCCGAATGAAACCAGTTTAATCTCCGGAAACCGAAAACCCGCGATTTCCCGTAAATCCCGGGCTCTCCGTATAGTCGAATGTATACAAAGAAAGTAAGCAGGGAGTAAACTCATTTCCCGAACGATTTTTAAAATTATTTTTTCACCACTAAAACCCATGAGACTTGTAGTTTTCAAAAATATTTTCATTTTTGATGAGACGCCGAATGAAACCAGTTTAATCTCCGGAAACCGAAAACCCGCGATTTCCCGTAAATCCCGGGCTCGGCCCGTATAGTGGAATGTATACAAAGAAAGTACCCAGGGAGTAAACTCATTTCCCGAACGATTTTTGAAATTATTTTTCACCACTAAAACCCATGAGACTTGTAGTTTTAAAAAATATTTTCATTTTTGATGAGACGCCGAATGAAAGCAGTTTAATCGCCGGCAACCGAAAACCCGCGATTTCCCGTAAATCCCGTATAGTCGAATGTATACAAAGAAAGTAAGCAGGGAGTAAACTCATTTCCCGAACGATTTTTAAAATTATTTTTTCACCACTAAAACCCATGAGACTTGTAGTTTTCAAAAATATTTTCATTTTTGAAGAGACGCCGAATGAAAGCAGTTTAATCGCCGGCAACGAAAACCCGCGATTTCCCGTAAATCCCGTATAGTCGAATGTATACAAAGAAAGTAAGCAGGGAGTAAACTTATTTCCCGAACGATTTTTAAAATTATTTTTTCACCACTAAAACCCATGAGAGTTATAGTTTTCAAAAATATTTTCATTTTTGATGAGACGCCGAATGAAAGCAGTTTAATCGCCGGCAACCGAAAACCCGCGATTTCCCGTAAAGCCCGGACTCGGCCCGTATAGTCGAATGTATACAAAGAAAGTACCCAGGGAGTAAACTTATTTCCCGAACAATTTTTAAAATTATTTTTTCACCACTAAAACCCTTGAGACTTGTAGTTTTAAAAAATAATTTCATTTTTGATAGATTGATAGATAGTTTATTTTCTATTTTAACTGCATTTACAAGAATCTAGTTTAAAACAAAATAAAAAATAATCGTGAATAACATCAATATACTATATAAATCGCGTGTCGTTTTCTATAGTTTCGTGTAAGTGTAGAGAAAGTTCGGGTAACTCGAAGAAGACTTCATGTGAGTCTTGTCACCGAGAACCGATGTAGAAAACTGGTTAATTCTCTAAATTAAAGCTTTTGATTTAGTGGAATAATAAGATATTTTTTCTTATTATATTTTTCAAGATATTTTTAAAAATATGAATCAATTTCGTGTAAGGTTTTGATATTTGCTTTAACTTTACTCTTAAAAACGTTTAAAGAATATATTTCTGTACTTTCTAAAATTAGAGGTGTAATTTTGTTCCATAAGTGTGGTGCACGATAGCTGATGCAAAATTCTTCATACTTTGTTTTTATTATTGGTTCTTTGAGTTGTTTTGATCTTGTATTGTATTTTCCTGATAACTTTTCTGTATACAAGTTATGAAATATACGAGGAGATAGGCCTATTTTACATTTAAACATAAAACAAAGGTTTTGATAAATATTAATTTCCATTAGGGTTTGGATTTTCAATTCTTCAAACAGTGGCTTAGAAGGTGTTAGACGATCTTCAAAAGTAATAACTCGGATTGCATGTTTTTGTTTTCTGTAAAGTTTTAATAGCTTAGTTTTATTGGTACTTGCCCAGGCTATATTACCATATGATAAGTGACTATGGACGAAGGAAAAGTATAATTGTTTAAGCAGATACTTTGGCAATAAGTTTCTTGATTTATATAGGATACCTATGCTCCTGGAAATTTTGCTACATATTGTATCAATATGATGTTTCCATGTTAAATTTTCATCAATATATATCCCTAAAAATTTTGTAACTTTGTCTCTCTTAATCTCTGTATTATCAATTTGAAGTTTTGGAAGGGTAGAAGGAATTTTTTTCTTCTGATATTGTGAATGAAAGATTGAGTATTTAGTTTTAGAAACATTTAATGATAACTTATTTGCTTTAAACCATAATGAAATTTTTTGGAGTTCAAGATTCATTTCTACAAAAAGATCTTGAACGTTTTTACCTGATTTAAATAAGTTTGTATCGTCTGCAAACATGACGTTAAAAAGTTTTGATGAGGCTTTATAGAGATCGTTGATATATATTATAAACAAAAGTGGTCCAAGAATTGAACCCTGTGGTACTCCACAAATTATATTCAAAGCTTCTGAAAGTTTGTCATTATCATAAGAAACATGCTGCTTTCTATTTTTAAGGTAATTTTTTAACAGTTTGTGAGTTTTGTTTGTAATTCCGTAATATTCTAGTTTTCGTAATAAGATCTCATGATTTACTGTATCGAAAGCTTTAGACAAATCAATAAAAATTCCTAGTGTTACTTCTCCTTTAGAAAAACCTTTTATGATATCATCAGCTAATTGCAAAATGGCATGCTCAGTTGAGGTATTTTTTTGAAAACCAAATTGTCTAGAAAAAAGAAGATTATGTTTATTGAGATGAGAATAAATTCTATTATATATAATGTGCTCTAAAATTTTTGAAAAAATTGGAAGAACAGATATAGGTCGGTAATTTCCTACTCCAGTTGAATCACCTGCTTTAAAAATGGGTATAACTTTGGCTATTTTGAGATCGTCAGGAAAAATACTCTTATTTATACATTTACTAAAAATATAAAAAAGTGGATCTTTGATTTCTTTGTAGACCTCTATCATTAAGTTACAATTGAGGCCGTCTGTTCCAGTTGCTTTGTTTTTTTGAGTAGACTTAAACGCCGTTTCAAATTCTTCAAATGTTAAGTCACTATCACCAATTTTATTTTCAGTTCTTGTTAGATAATCTTCAATAGAATTAGAAACATCTGGAATCTTACTAGCTAATTTAGGTCCAATATTAGTAAAGAATGTATTGAATTCTTCAGCCATCTTAGATTGACTATCTTCTGGTCCGTTTTCTGTATGTAATAATTTAGGAAACGTGTTTCCTTTAATTTTAGTTTTTCCAATTATTTCTTTCATTACTTCCCAAGTTTTCTTAGAATTGTTGTTATGTTTTTTTATTTGTGTTGAATAAAAATTCCTTTTTGCTTTTTTTTTAATTTTTTCAAACAGGTTCTTATAATCTTTATATTCCTGTTCTGCTATGTGAGTTTTGGTTTTTAAAAACTTTATATAAAGTCGTTGTTTCTTTTTAGATGATTTTCTTATTCCTTTACTTATCCAAGGTGTCTGTAGTGTTTTTATTTTCACTGATTTTGTTTGAATCGGAAAGTTTTTGTCATAGAATTTAAAAATAGAGTTGTAGAAACATTTATACAGTAAGTTTACATCTTCTATATCTTTCATAAAAGACCAGTCATTCAAAGCAAGCTCTTGTTTAAAAACTTCTTTTTGTTCAGTTGTAAAATTTCTTTTTCTAATTTCAATTTTTTTATTACGATACTTTTTATTTGAGATATTGATGGCAACAAAAATTCCAAAATGGTCTGATATCTCAGTTTTAATTATTCCTTTTTTTAGTGACATATCAAAAAAATTATTTGTTAGAATGTTATCAATAAGGGTGGATGAATTTTTTGTAATTCTTGTCGGCCGGTTAATCAAAGGGATAATAGAGTGTTGAAAGGCTCCATCATAAAAATTTCTAACATCATTGTTTTCTGTATAATTAAGAGCATTCAAATTATAATCGCCCAATATAAATAAACCTTTCTTTTCACCTTCCGCCTTGTTGAATATTTTTTCAATGTGTTCATAAAATTCGCAAGTGCTTCCAGTAGGTGGTTTATAGCAACATGTGATAATAAAATTTTTAGTTTCTTTCGTAATAATTTCTATTGATAAAAACTCTCTGTTACAATCCGATATATTTAGATCATGACGTATTTTGTACATCAAATCTGATTTAATGTATATTAATAGACCACCTCCTCGTTTAGAAACCTGTCTTTCATAATGTACGGCTTCGTAACCTTTCAAATGAAAAAGTGAGTTGTTTCGAAACTCCTTATCGTTGGACCAAGTTTCGCTCAAGCAAATAACATTGAAAACAAAATTACACGATTCAAGAGATTCCCTAAATGATTCAAAGTTTGAGTTGATGCTTCGAATATTTAAATGAAGAAGGGAAAGGTTCTCCGTCTTAATTGTTTCTGAGAGATAGTTATCAATTTCATGATCATAAAGATAGGGAGTGTTTAAGTAAGAAATTTGCAGTTCTTTAAATAGGTTTTCATCTGGATCATTTTTATCATTAAATAAATCATCACTTATATCAAAAGGATTAAAGAAAAGTGTTTCAGAGTTGTTTGGATGCATTTTAAATCCATTAAGAAAATAAAATAATAACTAACTCTAAGAAACTAAGACTGAAAATTTTCTTCTTCATTTAAAAATTGCTCACCCGATTTTTCTCTAACTAAACGATTATAGTTGATCTTAGCATACCCACCATCTTTTCTTATCTCTTTCATTTCTTCCAATGCTTTTTTTCTCAATTTGAGAGTTTCAAAAGAGAAGTCTTCATTTATGTAAATTTTCTCTTTCAAAGTTCTTTTTCGATAAATGTGGTTAAAATCATGTCTTTGTCCTTGTAATTCAGGAATTTCGCTACTATTGTTCTGCCAGTACTTTCACCTTTTGGTTTGTAAAACTTGCCAGTTCGGTGAGCTCTCTCAATGACAACCTCTTTTTCGATTCCTAATTTTTCTTTGATGACTTTTCTAATCTTTCCTTCCGACTCAATCCATGTTTCGCTTTCACTCTCTACGATACCGTTAAACCTCAGATTATTCCTTCTACTCCTGTCTTCTAAATTAATCACTTTTTCTTCGAATTTTTGAGCTCTTTTTGCTGCATAGTTATTTTCACTGTTTTTCACTTTCTTCATAGCCTCTTTCATCTCCACAACTTTTTCGTCAAAAGTTTGACTATGAAAGGTCATGGCTTCAGTTAGACTTTTCATTTCGCTTTTCAACAATGAGATATTCAATTTTTTTCTCAAGTCTTTCCACGTGAGAATTCAAAAATTTCATAATTGTATCTTCTGATTTTGTCATTACTTCAATAACTTGAGTTAATTCCATGATTTACTCTAATAAATTCTTAAATTTAAAACTAATTATTTATAAATGTTTTGAAAAAATAATTATTATACTACTAAAAGATACAGAGCTCTTAAAAAACGTCTGTACTCAACGAGAGCGGAACTTCGAAGTTGATGAGACGCCGAATGAAAGCAGTTTAATCTCCGGCAACCGAAAACCCGCGATTTCCCGTAAATCACGTATAGTCGAATGTATACAAAGAAATTAAGCAGGGAGTAAACTCATTTCCCGAACGATTTTTAAAATTATTTTTTCACCACTAAAACCCATGAGACTTGTAGTTTTCAAAAATATTTTTATTTTTGATGAGACGCCGAATGAAAGCAGTTTAATCGCCGGCAACCGAAAACCCGCGATTTCCCGTAAATCCCGTATAGTCGAATGTATACAAAGAAAGTAAGCAGGGAGTAAACTCATTTCCCGAACGATTTTTAAAATTATTTTTTCACCACTAAAGCTCATGAGACTTGCATTTTTCAAAAATATTTTCATTTTTGATGAGACGCCGAATGAAACCAGTTTAATCTCCGGAAACCGAAAACCCGCGATTTCCCGTAAATCCCGGGTTCGGTCCGTATAGTGGAATGTATACAAAGAAAGTACCCAGGGAGTAAACTCATTTCCCGAACGATTTTTGAAATTATTTTTTCACCACTAAAACCAATGAGACTTGTAGTTTTCAAAAATATTTTCATTTTTGATGAGACGCCGAATGAAACCAGTTTAATCTCCGGAAACCGAAAACCCGCGATTTCCCGTAAATCCCGAGCTCGGCCCGTATAGTGGAATGTATACAAAGAAAGTACCCAGGGAGTAAACTCATTTCCCGAACGATTTTTAAAATTATTTTTTCACCACTAAAACCCATGAGACTTGTAGTTTTCAAAAATATTTTCATTTTTGATGAGACGCCGAATGAAAGCAGTTTAATCTCCGGAAACCGAAAACCCGCGATTTCCCGTAAATCCCGTATAGTCGAATGTATACAAAGAAAGTAAGCAGGGAGTAAACTCATTTCCCGAACGATTTTTAAAATTATTTTTTCACCACTAAAGCTCATGAGACTTGCATTTTTCAAAAATATTTTCATTTTTGATGAGACGCCGAATGAAACCAGTTTAATCTCCGGAAACCGAAAACCCGCGATTTCCCGTAAATCCCGGGTTCGGTCCGTATAGTGGAATGTATACAAAGAAAGTACCCAGGGAGTAAACTCATTTCCCGAACGATTTTTGAAATTATTTTTCACCACTAAAACCAATGAGACTTGTAGTTTTCAAAAATATTTTCATTTTTGATGAGACGCCGAATGAAAGCAGTTTATACTCCGGAAACCGAAAACCCGCGATTTACCGTAAATCCCGGGCTCGGTCCATATAGTGGAATGTATACAAAGAAAGTACCCAGGGAGTAAACTCATTTACCGAACGATTTTTAAAATTATTTTTTCACCACTAAAACCCATGAGAGTTATAGTTTTCAAAAATATTTTCATTTTTGATGAGACGCGCCGAATGAAAGCAGTTTAATCGCCGGCAAGCGAAAACCCGCGATTTCCCGTAAATCCCGTATAGTCGAATGTATACAAAGAAAGTAAGCAGGGAGTAAACTTATTTCCCCGAACGATTTTTAAAATTATTTTTTCACCACTAAAACCCATGAGAGTTATAGTTTTCAAAAATATTTTCATTTTTGATGAGACGCCGAATGAAAGCAGTTTAATCGCCGGCAACCGAAAACCCGCGATTCCCGTAAAGCCCGGACTCGGCCCCGTATAGTCGAATGTATACAAAGAAAGTACCCAGGGAGTAAACTTATTTCCCCGAACAATTTTTAAAATTATTTTTTCACCACTAAAACCCATGAGACTTGTTAGTTTTAAAAAATAATTTTCATTTTGATAGATTGATAGATAGTTTATTTTCTACTTTAACTGCATTTACCAAGAACCTAGTTTTAAAACAAAATAAAAAATAATCGTGAATAACATCAATATACTATATAAATCGCGTGTCGTTTTCTATAGTTTCGTGTTAAGTGTAGAGAAAGTTCGTGGTAACTCGAAGAAGACTTCATGTGAGTCTTGTCACCGAGAACCGATGTAGAAAACTGGTTTAATGTCTCTAAATTAAAGCTTTTGATTTAGTGGAATAATAAGATATTTTTTCTTATTATATTTTTCAAGATATTTTTAAAAATATGAATCAATTTCGTGTAAGGTTTTGATATTTGCTTTAACTTTACTCTTAAAAACGTTTTAAAGAAAATATTTGTGACTTTCTAAAATTAGAGGTGTAATTTTGTTCCATCAGTGTGGTGCACGATAGCTGATGCAAAATTCTTCATACTTTGTTTTTATTATTGGTTCTTTGAGTTGTTTTTGATCTTGTATTGTATTTTCCTTGATAACTTTTCTGTATACAAGTTATGAAATTATACGAGGAGATAGGCCTATTTTTACATTTAAAACATAAAACAAAGGTTTTGATAAATATTAATTTTCCATTAGGGTTTGGATTTTCAATTCTTCAAACAGTGGCTTAGAAGGTGTTAGACTATCTTTAAAAGTAATATACTCGGATTGCATGTTTTTGTTTTCTGTAAAGTTTAATAGCTTAGTTTTATTGGTACTTGCCCAGGCTATATTACCATATGATAAGTGACTATGGACGAAGGAAAAGTATAATTGTTTAAGCAGATACTTTGGCAATAAGTTTCTTGATTTATATAGTGATACCTATTGCTCCTGGAAATTTTGCTACATATTGTATCAATATGATGTTTCCATGTTAAATTTTCATCAATATATATCCCTAAAAATTTTGTAACCTTTGTCTCTCTTAATCTCTGTATTATCAATTTGAAGTTTTGGAAGGGTAGAAGGAATTTTTTTCTTCTGATATTGGTGAATGAAAGATTGAGTATTTAGTTTTAGAAACATTTAATGATAACTTATTTGCTTTAAACCATTAATGAAATTTTTTGGAGTTCAAGATTCATTCTACAAAAGATCTTGAACGTTTTTACCTTGATTTAAATAGTTTGTATCGTCTGCAACATGACGTTAAAAAGTTTTGATGAGGCTTTATAGAGATCGTTGATGCTATATTATAAACAAAAGTGGTCCAAGAATTGAACCCTGTGGTACTCCACAAATTATATTCAAAGCTTCTTGAAAGTTTGTCATTATCATAAGAAACATGCTGCTTTCTATTTTTAAGGTAATTTTTTAACAGTTTGTGAGTTTTGTTTGTAATATCCGTAATATTCTAGTTTTCGTAATAAGATCTCATGATTTACTGTATCGAAAGCTTTAGACAAATCAATAAAAATTCCTAGTGTTACTTCTCCTTTAGAAAAACCTTTTATGATATCATCAGCTAATTGCAAAAATGGCATGCTCAGTTGAGGTATTTTTTTGAAAACCAAATTGTCTAGGAAAAAAGAAGATTATGTTTATTGAGATGAGAATAAATTCTATTATATATAATGTGCTCTAAAATTTTTGAAAAAATTGGAAGAACAGATATAGGGTCGGTAATTTCCTACTCCAGTTGGATCACCTGCTTTAAAAAATGGGTATAACTTTGGCTATTTTGAGATCGTCAGGAAAAATACCTCTTATTTATACATTTTACTAAAAATATTAAAAAAGTGGATCTTTGATTTCTTTGTAGACCTCTATCATTAAGTTACAATTGAGGCCGTCTGTTCCAGTTGCTTTGTTTTTTGAGTTGACTTAAACGCCGTTTCAAATTCTTCAAATGTTAAGTCACTATCACCAATTTTATTTTCAGTTCTTGTTAGATAATCTCAATAGAATTAGAACATCTGGAATCTTACTAGCTAATTTAGGTCCAATATTAGTAAAGAATGTATTGAAATTCTTCAGCCATCTTAGATTGACTATCTTCTGGTCCGTTTTCTGTATGTAATAATTTTAGGAAACGTGTTTCCTTTAATTTTTAGTTTTTCCAATTATTTCTTTCATTACTTCCCAAGTTTTCTTAGAATTGTTGTTATGTTTTTTTATTTGTGTTGAATAAAAATTCCTTTTTGCTTTTTTTTTAATTTTTTCAAACAGGTTCTTATAAATCTTTATATTCCTGTTCTTGCTATGTGAGTTTTGGTTTTTTAAAAACTTTAATATAAAGTCGTTGTTTCTTTTTAGATGATTTTCTTATTCCTTTTACTTATCCAAGGTGTCTGTAGTGTTTTTATTTTCACTGATTTTGTTTGAATCGGAAAGTTTTTGTCATAGAATTTAAAAATAGAGTTGTAGAAACATTTATACAGTAAGTTTTACATCTTCTATATCTTTCATAAAAGACCAGTCATTGAAAGCAAGCTCTTGCTTAAAAACTTTCTTTTTGTTCAGTTGTAAAATTTCTTTTTCTAATTTCAATTTTTTTATTACGATACTTTTTATTTGAGCTATTGATGGCAACAAAAATTCCAAAATGGTCTGATATCTCAGTTTTAATTATTCCTTTTTTAGTGACATATGAAAAAAATTATTTGTTAGAATGTTATCAATAAGGGTGGATGAATTTTTTGTAATTCTTGTCGGCCGGTTAATCAAAGGGATAATAGAGTGTTGAAGGCTCCATCATAAAAATTTCTAACATCATTGTTTTCTGTATAATTAAGAGCATTCAAATTATAATCGCCCAATATAAATAAACCTTTCTTTCACCTTCCGCCTTGTTGAATATTTTTTCAATGTGTTTCATAAAATTCGCAAGTGCTTCCAGTAGGTGGTTTATAGCAACATGTGATAATAAAATTTTTAGTTTCTTTCGTAATAATTTCTATTGATAAAAACTCTCTGTTACAATCGATATATTTAGATCATGACGTATTTTGTACATCAAATTTGATTTAATGTATATTAATAGACCACCTCCTCGTTTAGAAACCTGTCTTTCATAATGTACGGCTTCGTAAACTTTCAAATGAAAAAGTGAGTTGTTTCGAAACTCCTTATCGTTGGACCAAGTTTCGCTCAAGCAAATAACATTGAAAACAAAATTACACGATTCAAGAGATTCCCTAAATGATTCAAAGTTTGAGTTGATGCTTCGAATATTTAAATGAAGAAGGGAAAGGTTCTCCGTCTTAATTGTTTCTGAGAGATAGTTATCAATTTCATGATCATAAAGATAGGGAGTGTTTAAGTAAGAAATTTGCAGTTCTTTAAATAGGTTTTTCATCTGGATCATTTTTATCATTAAATAAATCATCACTTATATCAAAAGGATTAAAGAAAAGTGTTTCAGAGTTGTTTGGATGCATTTTAAATCCATTAAGAAAATAAAATATTAACTAAATCTAAGAAACTAAGACTGAAAATTTTCTTCTTCATTTAAAAATTGCTCACCCGATTTTTCTCTAACTAAACGATTATAGTTGATCTTAGCATACCCACCATCTTTTCTTATCTCTTTCATTTCTTCCAATGCTTTTTTTCTCAATTTGAGAGTTTCAAAAGAGAAGTCTTCATTTATGTAAATTTTCTCTTTCAAAAGTTCTTTTTCGATAAATGTGGTTAAAATCATGTCTTTGTCCTTGTAATTCAGGAATTTCGCTACTATTGTTCTGCCAGTACTTTCACCTTTTGGTTTGTAAAACTGCCAGTTCGGTGAGCTCTCTCAATGACAACCTCTTTTTCGATTCCTAATTTTTCTTTGATGACTTTCTAATCTTTCCTTCCGACTCAATCCATGTTTCGCTTTCACTCTCTACGATACCGTTAAACCTCAGATTATTCCTTCTACTCCTGTCTTCTAAATTAATCACTTTTTCTTCGAATTTTTGAGCTCTTTTTGCTGCATAGTTATTTTCACTGTTTTTTCACTTTCTTCATAGCCTCTTTCATCTCCACAACTTTTTTCGGTCAAAAGTTTGACTATGAAAGGTCATGGCTTCAGTTAGACTTTTCATTTCGCTTTTCATACGATCGTTCTCCTTGTTTACATTTAAAACTTCACCCTTTAAGGTTACGTTTTCAACAATGAGATATTCAATTTTTTCTCAAGTCTTTCCACGTGAGAATTCCAAAAATTTCATAATTGTATCTTCTGATTTGTCATTACTTCAATAACTTGAGTTAATTCCATGATTTACTCTAATAAATTCTTAAATTTAAAACTAATTATTTATAAATGTTTTGAAAAAATAATTATTATACTACTAAAAGATACAGAGCTCTTAAAAAACGTCTGTACTCAACGAGAGCGGAACTTCGAAGTTGATGAGACGCCGAATGAAAGCAGTTTAATCTCCGGCAACCGAAAACCCGCGATTTCCCGTAAATCCCGTATAGTCGAATGTATACAAAGAAATTAAGCAGGGAGTAAACTCATTTCCCGAACGATTTTTAAAATTATTTTTTCACCACTAAAACCCATGAGACTTGTAGTTTTCAAAAATATTTTTATTTTTGATGAGACGCCGAATGAAAGCAGTTTAATCGCCGGCAACCGAAAACCCGCGATTTCCCGTAAATCCCGTATAGTCGAATGTATACAAAGAAAGTAAGCAGGGAGTAAACTCATTTCCCGAACGATTTTTAAAATTATTTTTTCACCACTAAAGCTCATGAGACTTGCATTTTTCAAAAATATTTTCATTTTGATGAGACGCCGAATGAAACCAGTTTAATCTCCGGAAACCGAAAACCCGCGATTTCCCGTAAATCCCGGGTTCGGTCCGTATAGTGGAATGTATACAAAGAAAGTACCCAGGGAGTAAACTCATTTCCCGAACGATTTTTGAAATTATTTTTTCACCACTAAAACCAATGAGACTTGTAGTTTTCAAAAATATTTTCATTTTTGATGAGACGCCGAATGAAACCAGTTTAATCTCCGGAAACCGAAAACCCGCGATTTCCCGTAAATCCCGAGCTCGGCCCGTATAGTGGAATGTATACAAAGAAAGTACCCAGGGAGTAAACTCATTTCCCGAACGATTTTTAAAATTATTTTTTCACCACTAAAACCCATGAGACTTGTAGTTTTCAAAAATATTTTCATTTTTGATGAGACGCCGAATGAAAGCAGTTTAATCTCCGGAAACCGAAAACCCGCGATTTCCCGTAAATCCCGTATAGTCGAATGTATACAAAGAAAGTAAGCAGGGAGTAAACTCATTTCCCGAACGATTTTTAAAAATTATTTTTTCACCACTAAAGCTCATTAGACTTGCATTTTTCAAAAATATTTTCATTTTTGATGAGACGCCGAATGAAACCAGTTTAATCTCCGGAAACCGAAAACCCGCGATTCCCGTAAATCCCGGGTTCGGTCCGTATAGTGGAATGTATACAAAGAAAGTACCAGGGAGTAAACTCATTTCCCGCACGATTTTTGAAATTATTTTTTCACCACTAAAACCAATGAGACTTGTAGTTTTCAAAAATATTTTCATTTTTGATGAGACGCCGAATGAAAGCAGTTTATACTCCGGAAACCGAAAACCCGCGATTTACCGTAAATCCCGGGCTCGGTCCATATAGCTGGAATGTATACAAAGAAAGTACCCAGGGAGTAAACTCATTTACCGAACGATTTTTAAAAATTATTTTTCACCACTAAAACCCATGAGAGTTATAGTTTTCAAAAATATTTTCATTTTTGATGAGACGCCGAATGAAAGCAGTTTAATCGCCGGCAAGCGAAAACCCGCGATTTCCCGTAAATCCCGTATAGTCGAATGTATACAAAGAAAGTAAGCAGGGAGTAAACTCATTTCCCGAACGATTTTTAAAATTATTTTTTCACCACTAAAACCCATGAGAGTTGTAGTTTTCAAAAATATTTTCATTTTTGATGAGACGCCGAATGAAAGCAGTTTAATCGCCGGCAACCGAAAACCCGCGATTTCCCGTAAAAGCCCGGACTCGGCCCGTATAGTCGAATGTATACAAAGAAAGTACCCAGGGAGTAAACTTATTTCCCGAACAATTTTTAAAATTATTTTTTCACCACTAAAACCCATGAGACTTTGTAGTTTTAAAAAATAATTTCATTTTTGATAGATAGATAGATAGTTTATTTTCTACTTTAACTGCATTTACAAGAATCTAGTTTAAAACAAAATAAAAAATAATCGTGAATAACATCAATATACTATATAAATCGCGTGTCGTTTTCTATAGTTTCGTGTAAGTGTAGAGAAAGTTCGGGTAACTCGAAGAAGACTTCATGTGAGTCTTGTCACCGAGAACCGATGTAGAAAACTGGTTAATTCTCTAAATTAAAGCTTTTGATTTAGTGGAATAATAAGATATTTTTTCTTATTATATTTTTCAAGATATTTTTTAAAAATATGAATCAATTTCGTGTAAGGTTTTGATATTTGCTTTAACTTTACTCTTAAAAACGTTTTAAAGAATATATTTCTGTACTTTCTAAAATTAGAGGTGTAATTTTGTTCCATCAGTGTGGTGCACGATAGCTGATGCAAAATTCTTCATACTTTGTTTTTATTATTGGTTCTTTGAGTTGTTTTGATCTGTATTGTATTTTCCTGATAACTTTTCTGTATACAAGTTATGAAATATACGAGGAGATAGGCCTATTTTACATTTAAACATAAAACAAAGGTTTTGATAAATATTAATTTCCATTAGGGTTTGGATTTTCAATTCTTCAAACAGTGGCTTAGAAGGTGTTAGACGATCTTCAAAAGTAATAACTCGGATTGCATGTTTTTGTTTTCTGGTAAAGTTTTAATAGCTTAGTTTTATTGGTACTTGCCAGGCTATATTACCATATGATAAGTGACTATGGACGAAGGAAAAGTATAATTGTTTAAGCAGATACTTTGGCAATAAGTTTCTTGATTTATATAGGATACCTATGCTCCTGGAAATTTTTGCTACATATTGTATCAATATGATGTTTCCATGTTAAATTTTCATCAATATATATCCCTAAAAAATTTTGTAACTTTGTCTCTCTTAATCTCTGTATTATCAATTTGAAGTTTTGGAAGGGTAGAAGGAATTTTTTTCTTCTGATATTGTGAATGAAAGATTGAGTATTTAGTTTTAGAAACATTTAATGATAACTTATTTGCTTTAAACCATAATGAAATTTTTTGGAGTTCAAGATTCATTTCTACAAAAAGATCTTGAACGTTTTTACCTGATTTAAATAGTTTTGTATCGTCTGCAAACATGACGTTAAAAAAGTTTTGATGAGGCTTTATAGAGATCGTTGATGTATATTATAAACAAAAGTGGTCCAAGAATTGAACCCTGTGGTACTCCACAAATTATATTCAAAGCTTCTGAAAGTTTGTCATTATCATAAGAAACATGCTGCTTTCTATTTTTAAGGTAATTTTTTAACAGTTTGTGAGTTTTGTTTGTAATTCCGTAATATTCTAGTTTTCGTAATAAGATCTCATGATTTACTGTATCGAAAGCTTTAGACA
The DNA here is from genome assembly GCA_030067915.1 of Hydractinia echinata. Classification (NCBI taxonomy): domain Eukaryota; kingdom Metazoa; phylum Cnidaria; class Hydrozoa; order Anthoathecata; family Hydractiniidae; genus Hydractinia; species Hydractinia echinata. The sequence goes on along the minus strand of JASGCC010003091.1, from coordinate 5,950 downwards.
AATCAATAAAAATTCCTAGTGTTACTTCTCCTTTAGAAAAACCTTTATGATATCATCAGCTAATTGCAAAATGGCATGCTCAGTTGAGGTATTTTTTTGAAAACCAAATTGTCTAGAAAAAAGAAGATTATGTTTATTGAGATGAGAATAAATTCTATTATATATAATGTGCTCTAAAATTTTTGAAAAAATTGGAAGAACAGATATAGGTCGGTAATTTCCTACTCCAGTTGGATCACCTGCTTTAAAAATGGGTTATAACTTTGGCTATTTTGAGATCGTCAGGAAAAATACTCTTATTTAATACATTTACTAAAAATATAAAAAAGTGGATCTTTGATTTCTTTGTAGACCCTCTATCATTAAGTTACAATTGAGGCCGTCTGTTCCAGTTGCTTTGTTTTTTTGAGTAGACTTAAACGCCGTTTTAAATTCTTCAAATGTTAAGTCACTATCACCAATTTTATTTTCAGTTCTTGTTAGATAATCTTCAATAGAATTAGAAACATCTGGAATCTTACTAGCTAATTTAGGTCCAATATTAGTAAAGAATGTATTGAATTCTTCAGCCATCCTTAGATTGACTATCTTCTGGTCCGTTTTCTGTATGTAATAATTTGGAAACGTGTTTCCTTTAATTTTAGTTTTTCCAATTATTTCTTTCATTACTTCCCAAGTTTTCTTAGAATTGTTGTTATGTTTTTTTATTTGTGTTGAATAAAAAATTCCTTTTTGCTTTTTTTTTAATTTTTTCAAACAGGTTCTTATAATCTTTATATTCCTGTTCTGCTATGTGAGTTTTGGTTTTTAAAAACTTTATATAAAGTCGTTGTTTCTTTTTAGATGATTTTCTTATTCCTTTACTTATCCAAGGTGTCTGTAGTGTTTTTATTTTCACTGATTTTGTTTGAATCGGAAAGTTTTTGTCATAGAATTTAAAAATAGAGTTGTAGAAACATTTATACAGTAAGTTTACATCTCTATATCTTTCATAAAAGACCAGTCATTCAAAGCAAGCTCTTGCTTAAAAACTTCTTTTTGTTCAGTTGTAAAATTTCTTTTTCTAATTTCAATTTTTTTATTACGATACTTTTTATTTGAGCTATTGATGGCAAACAAAAATTCCAAAATGGTCTGATATCTCAGTTTTAATTATTCCTTTTTTTAGTGACATATGAAAAAAATTATTTGTTAGAATGTTATCAATAAGGGTGGATGAATTTTTTGTAATTCTTGTCGGCCGGTTAATCAAAGGGATAATAGAGTGTTGAAAGGCTCCATCATAAAATTTCTAACATCATTGTTTTCTGTATAATTAAGAGCATTCAAATTATAATCGCCCAATATAAATAAACCTTTCTTTTCACCTTCCGCCTTGTTGAATATTTTTTCAATGTGTTCATAAAATTCGCAAGTGCTTCCAGTAGGTGGTTTATAGCAACATGTGATAATAAATTTTTAGTTTCTTTCGTAATAATTTCTATTGATAAAAACTCTCTGTTACAATCCGATATATTTAGATCATGACGTATTTTGTACATCAAATTTGATTTAATGTATATTAATAGACCACCCTCCTCGTTTAGAAACCTGTCTTTCATAATGTACGGCTTCGTAAACTTTCAAATGAAAAAGTGAGTTGTTTCGAAACTCCTTATCGTTGGACCAAGTTTCGCTCAAGCAAATAACATTGAAAACAAAATTACACGATTCAAGAGATTCCCTAAATGATTCAAAGTTTGAGTTGATGCTTCGAATATTTAAATGAAGAAGGGAAAGGTTCTCCGTCTTAATTGTTTCTGAGAGATAGTTATCAATTTCATGATCATAAAGATAGGGAGTGTTTAAGTAAGAAATTTGCAGTTCTTTAAATAGGTTTTCATCTGGATCATTTTTATCATTAAATAAATCATCACTTATATCAAAAGGATTAAAGAAAAGTGTTTCAGAGTTGTTTGGATGCATTTTAAATCCATTAAGAAAATAAAATATTAACTAAATCTAAGAAACTAAGACTGAAAATTTTCTTCTTCATTTAAAAATTGCTCACCCGATTTTTCTCTAACTAAACGATTATAGTTGATCTTAGCATACCCACCATCTTTTCTTATCTCTTTCATTTCTTCCAATGCTTTTTTCTCAATTTGAGAGTTTCAAAAAGAGAAGTCTTCATTTATGTAAATTTTCTCTTTCAAAAGTTCTTTTTCGATAATGTGGTTAAAATCATGTCTTTGTCCTTGTAATTCAGGAATTTCGCTACTATTGTTCTGCCAGTACTTTCACCTTTTGGTTTGTAAAACTTGCCCAGTTCGGTGAGCTCTCTCAATGACAACCTCTTTTTTCGATTCCTAATTTTTCTTTGATGACTTTTCTAATCTTTCCTCCGACTCAATCCATGTTTCGCTTTCACTCTCTACGATACCGTTAAACCTCAGATTATTCCTTCTACTCCTGTCTTCTAAATTAATCACTTTTTCTTCGAATTTTTGAGCTCTTTTTGCTGCATAGTTATTTTCACTGTTTTTCACTTTCTTCATAGCCTCTTTCATCTCCACAACTTTTTTCGTCAAAAGTTTGACTATGAAAGGTCATGGCTTCAGTTAGACTTTTCATTTCGCTTTTCATACGATCGTTCTCCTTGTTTACATTTAAAACTTCACCCTTTAAGGTTACGTTTTCAACAATGAGATATTCAATTTTTTTCTCAAGTCTTTCCACGTGAGAATTCAAAAATTTCATAATTGTATCTTCTGATTTTGTCATTACTTCAATAACTTTGAGTTAATTCCATGATTTACTCTAATAAATTCTTAAAATTTAAAACTAATTATTTATAAATGTTTTGAAAAAATATTATTATACTACTAAAAGATACAGAGCTCTTAAAAAACGTCTGTACTCAACGAGAGCGGAAACTTCGAAGTTGATGAGACGCCGAATGAAAGCAGTTTAATCTCCGGCAACCGAAAACCCGCGATTTCCCGTAAATCCCGTATAGTCGAATGTATACAAGAAATTAAGCAGGAAGTAAACTATTTCCCGAACGATTTTTAAAATTATTTTTTCACCACTAAACCCATGAGACTTGTAGTTTTCAAAAATATTTTTATTTTTGATGAGACGGCCGAATGAAAGCAGTTTAATCGCCGACAACCGAAAACCCGCGATTTCCCGTAAATCCCGTATAGTCGAATGTATACAAAGAAAGTAAGCAGGGAGTAAACTCATTTCCGCGACGATTTTTTAAAATTATTTTTTCACCACTAAAGCTCATTAGACTTGCATTTTAAAAATATTTTCATTTTTGATGAGACGCCGAATGAAACCAGTTTAATCTCCGGAAATCGAAAACCCGCGATTTCCCGTAAATCCCGGTTCGGCGCGTCTATAGTGGAATTGAATACAAAGAAATACCAGGGGTAAACTCATTTCCCGCACGATTGTTGAAATATTTTTTCCACTAAAACCAATGAGACTTGTAGTTTTCAAAAATATTTTCATTTTTGATGAGACGCCGAGATGAAACCAGTTTAATCTCCGAAACTCGAAACCCACGATTTACCCGTAAATCCCGAGCTCGGCCCGTATAGTGGATGTATACAAAGAAAGTACCCAGGAGTAGAAACTCATTTCCCGGAACGATTTTTAAAAATTTTTTTTCGACCACTAAAACCCATGAGACTTGTAGTTTCAAAAATATTTCATTTTTGATGAGGCGCCGAATGAAAGCAGTGTTAAGTCTCGGAAACCGAAAACCCGCGATTCCGGTAAGATCCCGTATAGTCGAATGTATACAAAGGAAGTAAGCAGGGAGTAAACTCATTTCCGGAGAATTTTTAAAATTATTTTTCACCATAAACCTCATGAGACTTGTTTTTCAAAAATTTTTCATTTTTGATGAGACGCCGAATGAAAGCGTTTAATGGCGGCGGGGCTGAGCGCGAGGAGAGAGCCGCGTGTGTCCGTGGTGCGCGGAGTGGCGGGCGGTATGGTGGAATGTAGTGCGAAGAGAGTGGGAGGTGAGGAGAGCCGAGGTGTGGTCGGCCGAGCGAGTTTGGGTAAGATGGTGTTGTGGTGTCGACGACTGAAGCCGCATGGGCGGTGTGAGTGTGTTCGAGGAGAAGTAGTGTGGGTGAGTTGGTTGTGTGAGACGGCGAGATTGTGAAAGCGAGTTGTAAGTGCGCGTGGGCAAGGCGGCGAGAGAAGCCCGCGGTTCCGCGTAGAGTCGCGTTATAGGGTGCGAGATGGTGAGTAGCAGAGAGAGAAGTAGAGGCGGAGGTAGAGAAGGTGCATGTCGGCCGGAGACATTTTGTGTAAGAGAGTGGATTTTGTCACCGTGAAGTCGATGGTAACGTTGCGATTTTGTCGAGAGAAAGTAGTTGTTGATTTGTGTGGTGGAGGCCGAGAGGGAAAACCAGTGTTAATTCGGTCCGGGAAAGCGCGGGAAAGCCGCGAGTGTGTGCCGGGTAGAATGCGCGGTTCGCGCGGTGGCGCGTGTAGGTGAGTGGTGAGTGACAAGAGAGAGTAGCCGGGTAGGAGTAAGACGCAGGTTGGCCGGCGAGCGGATGTTTTGAAATTTGTGGTGGTGTCGACCACTAAAGACCGATGGAGATGGTGGTTGTTCAAAAGTAGGTTTTCGTGGTTGTTGATGAGGAGCGGCGCGAATGAGGAAGCAGGTTGGTATGACGTCGCGGAAACGAAGAACGAGCCGGTAGCTGGTAAAGTCCCGGCTGTCCAGATGGTGGAGTGATACAAGAAAGTACCCAGGGAATCTTTACCGAGACGATTTTTAAAGATTATTTTTTCGACCAAGAGGAACCCGATGAGCTTGTAGGTTTCAAAAGTCATTTTGCATTTTTGATGAGCGCCTAATGAAGCCAGGTGTGAAGATCGTCGGGAAACCGAAAGAACGCGGGATTTCCCGAAGATCCGGGACGTGCTGCCGCGTTAGTCGAATGTATTACAAAAAGAAAGTAACGGTGTAAACTCATTTCGCCGAACGAATTTAAAAGTTATTTTTTCACACTAAACAACCCATGAGACTTGTAGTTTTCAAAAATATTTTCATTTTTGATGAGACGCGAATGAAAGCAGGTTTAATCCGCCGCACCGAAACCCGCGATTTCCCGTAATCCCGTATAGGTCGAGTGGTGGTACAGATAGAGCAGGGTAAACTCATTTCGCCGGACGGTGGTTTTAAAATTGTATTATCTTATTTCACCCGACTACAAAGTCATGAGGACTTGCATTTTTCAAAAATATTTTCATTTTTGATGAGCGTGAATGAACGCAGGGGTAGATGCTCCGGAAAGCGCGGAAGAGATACCCGGGGGCGATTTCGGCGCCGTACAATCGCGCGGGCGTGCGGTCCGTGAGTGGAGGTGGGGAAATGTATACAAAGAACGCAGTACCCAGGGAGCTTTAGAACTCATTTCCACCTTCCCGAACGATTTTAAACGGGATGGTAGTTTTTTCACCAGCTAAAATCGCATGAGGACTTGTAGTTTGTCGCAAAGTGTTTTCATTGTTTTGATGGACGCGCGAATGGAAGGCATGAGTTGTAATCGGCGGCACACGAGCAACCCCGTGATTGGTGCGCCGCGTGAAAATCCGCATCGGCCGATGTTAGTGAATTAGCAGGAAGAGAATAAGCAGGGGAGGTAACTCATTTCCCGAACGATTGTTGTAAAAGGTTGATTGGTTTGGTGCGGCCATAGAAACCGGCGATGGAGGACGTGTGAGTGTTTCAGAATATTTCATGGTTTTTGATGAGACGACCGGATGAGGCAGTTAGTGCGCGGCGGGGGAGAGCCGAAAACCCGCGGATTTCCCGCGTAATCGCCGTATGAGTCGAGTGGTACAAGTAAGGTAAGAGACTGTTAAATTCATTTTCCCGAACGGTTTTAAGAATTATGTTTGTTCACCACTAAACGATCTCTTCTCTGTGTTT